>JAOEHI010017722.1:0-29042 GCA_025447815.1 Percopsis transmontana
CTCTCTCTCTCTCTCTCTCTCTCTCTCTCTCTCTCTCTCTCTCTCTCTCTCTCTCTCTCTCTCTCGCACACACACACTCTCCCACACATACACACACACAGATATCTCGCTATCACTTTGTCATTGTGTTGGCATGCTACTGGAAACAGAGGGGCTAGTACTAGGACTGCTAGTTATTCATTGTAGGAGTGGTGCTGAAAGGGTCGCTGTCTGCAGCCGGCGAGGATTGTGACTGACCATGCCACTGTGTAGGTAGGCTGTGCTAATGGGGATGGGACTGGCTTGTCTGCAAGACTTTTGTGTGCAAATCTAAAAGAGGTTCGGGTTGCACCTTTAGACCTTTTGGTTGTTACATCAAAGTGTTTTTGAAATTTTTGTGACCTTTTTGAAGTTCGTCATTGGCAGTTCCAAGTAATTCACGAGACCTTGTTCACACGGTTTACATTTAAGCTTTTACCACCACATTAAAAGATTTACTAATTCATAAAGTTTAGTTGATATGGAGGTGTTTGGACGTGTAGCCTTTAAATAATACAAATGCAGCCAGGGACAAACCCACATACACTAACATACATAAATTTGGAGAACTTTTTGTCTGCATTTACCTGGCATCTTGTCTGTTATCCTCATTGTGATTTTCACACTTTCTCTCCCTTTCGGCCCCTCTTGGTTCCCTTGATTACTTTCTCTCTCAAATGCACAACTGTATTTTAATTAGCGGAATTGTGGACAGAGCCGTCAAAATAAATGTCAAGCTACAAGAAAACAGGAATCAATAGCTTAGCCTACATTGATTGCATCCTTTGTCGTGTTCTATTGTTGCTCTCCAGTTCCTTTGTTTACTTCTTCCTTACTCCTTACTCTCTGCCTCGGTCCACAGCAGATAGCCCAGAGTTGGCTTCTTAGGCTTAAGGAATCCTTTTTTGAAGAGTGTGACAGTGAAATCCCTCTTATGTCCCATAGACCGATAATAATTTGGGCCCGGATTACTTGGAAGAATAATGCTCACCCGGTAGCACTGTTATCTCAAACACATTTCTCTAAGGAGGTTCTGAGTGGGGGTGGGGGCTGTAATAATAAGATGTAAAGTTGTTGATTTGGATCAGGTTCGACGAAATTAATGGATTGCAATTCTGCGCTGTCATGGGTTATTGCATAGGTTATGTGTAGCTTGCCCCAATGTGCTGGTGTGCTGCTCAACCCGCACTGAATGTTGGTGTTTTTGAATTGTTCTGTTTCCTTGAATCCCCCTTTTTATCATTCTAGAGGCACTGATGTAATTGGACGAACCAAAAGTGGTCAGGATTAACTGACCACTAAAGGACTTTGGGGTCATTAAAGGACCAACTCTCTACTTATCTCTCGCTCTCTTTCATCCCATAGTGAATGAGTATGTGTTCATGGTCCAGGCCAGAGGGATCCAGATCCGAGAGAACGTGAGGAACATTGGAGCTCAGGTTCTTGAGCAGGTTGTCAGAGGATCTTACAACGTTAATGGCACTGGTAAAACGTGTACACACACACACACACACTCACACTCACACTCTTAAGAGGGCTCAAAACTGTCAATTAAATGACTTATTTTATCTTTAGTATTTGCACCATTTTTCATTGGGTAACTACAGTATAGGACAATTTTTGTTATTATTCTCATATGTTCTGTGACTAATCTTTTTTAGTACGTTAATTATGGTTATGGGTACAATTTATGTTTGCTAATGCATTATTATGAAATTCAGATCCCAAATCTGGTGCTGGTGAATATTATGACATAGATGCTTAAATGCCTTAACACCTATGTAGCATGTCATGACAAGTCATGTTGAGTTAATAGTGTGTTTGGAACAGGGATGGGCAACTTTTCTGTTAGTGAGAGCCTACACACTTTTCTCCTTAAATTGCGTCGCTGCGTATGTCCAGAGCACTGGAGCTACGTAATATTATTATTATATTTGTGGGGTCTGTATATGCCTGTAATACTCTGTCCTGGGCTGTAGAGTTTTATCCCTGGACCATATAGCTCTGGAGGTCCGTAATAATACTGATAATTCGCGGAGAGGAAGGCGGAGCTCTACAGAAATCTCCATCCGCACTGTTCTCATACAGCTGTGATTATGAATTATTAGCTTGCTGGTTATTTATTATAACTGGCTAAAAACTGACAGCCTATGTTTTACGACATTATTGGGTTACCAATTAGGATGAAATGGTTCATTACAATTGGTCATTCAGCAGACGTTTTTATCCAAAGCGACTTACAATTACATGCTGCTATTACATGGAGCAGGTTAGGCAACAGAGTTGGGTAACTCTGGGGTTCGAACCCGCAACCTTCTGGCTGGGAGTCCAACACCTAGACCACTAGACTATCCTGCCACAAAAATTTACCAAATAAACTCCTCCATCTCCACACTTCTGCCTACAAATGCCGGCCAAAATTTCTTAAGATCTTAAAAGGCTCTGCCTTTTAATAGGGCTGCTCGATTATGGCAAAAATCATAATCCCAATTATTGAGATCACAATTATTTAACACGATTAATCATTGACTCATTGGCAACATCCTGCATTTATTGAACTTTTTTAAAAAAAACGTATTTTTAACAGTAGATTTTTTTTTTTTGTTCTTTTTAAATATAATTCAATTGAAAGTGACTTATATTATATAATCATAATTATCAGTGTTCTAAGCATATAATAAATATTTATTTCCAGCGACTCTCTTAATTACACCAATATAGTGCATATATATGTGTGTGTGTGTGTGTGATGATATTTGTTAGAATACACCTATGCCAACTACGTAAATCTAGCACTAGCAGCTGTAAAACACTACAGTATGCGTCATTTGTGTTTGTGTCCACAGACTACCCCTATGATTTCAATGTGAGTGATAGCGATGCTCTGCCTACCACATACCTCCCAGAGGGCTTCACCTACCTCCCCTCACAGACTTGCCCTGAACGGCTGCCCTCTATGAGTAAGTACACACGGACACACGCATGCGCACACGCACACAGATTATCTTCTTTGTCCTTGCATGCATGCACAAATAAGCCCTATTTAATTGTACAAGCAAATAAAATTTATTTTAAAAATCTAAGTGAAATAATGGCCTGTCACATTGTGTTTTTATTCGGATGGATGGATGGATGGATAGATGGTCACCGCATTCTGCGGGGCTGGCCTTTTCGAGGAGGCCTGTGGATGGCGGCAGATCAGTTGATTAATAATATTTCCCTTATGCGAGTGGCCACAGCGTTTGTGTGCTTATTCATGCGGGTATGAGTGCTGACATGGCTGAGAGGCCATACACTTTCAGCTTTGACTGATGATGCATACAAATTCGTTTTTAATGGCTCTGAATAACCTAGTCTAGCAATTTGCATTGTGGATCATTCAAAGAGTCTTAAGGGTTGACATAACATTCAGTGGTGCCTAGCATAATTTACTCATTCATATCTCCTACATACATATATACTTACAGTTGTGGAATTTTCTATTATAAATGACTCTTACACAACAAACTGTCTTTAACATGCAGGCTTATATAGTGCCACACAATACATCCACAATACATCCTCTCTACTCCTCCCCAGCTCCAAGAATGGCTGTATAATCCAAACTCCCACTGGTTAGCCCAAACCATCCACACCTTTACTGAGAAGCTGAACAGAGTGACCTAGGCTGCTCACGTGTGTCCCAAATGAAGTCAAGATAAGCGCACAGGCATATTAACACTAGGCCTAAGGTTTAGAATGTGGTATTTTTCACAGATAGTATATTCACTGTTCAAAACTTTGGGGTCACTTAAAAAATGTCCTTGTTTTTTAAAGAAAAACAAATAGTTTGTCCATTAAACGTCAAATTGATCCGAAATACAGTGTAGACATTGTTGTAAATGACGTAGGCGTACATTTTCAACAACCATCACTCCTGTGTTCCAATGGTACATTGTGTTAGCTAATCCAAGTTATACAAGTGTTTAGTTAATCCAAGTCATTTTAAAAAGGCAAATTGTTCATTAGAAAACTTTTTATTTATTTATTATATATATAATTTTCTTTTTTTTCAGCTGTTCTAACATATTTTCAATTGTTTCCATGGCTGTGTGTATATATGTATATCCTCTCTTTTATCACATTCTGTTTTCACAGTGCCCACACCTGTTTTCCTTGACATTAACATTTACCCTCTTTTATCATTTTCCCTTTTGCCACTTCTTTCACCTCGGTCACGTGCAGGAATTCACTCCGTTTCTGGGCTGTTCTTTTCAGTGTTATAGGTTGTATTATTTCCATACACTGTATATACTTCACATACAGTATTGTTGTAATATACATTTATGTCATGTGTGTGTGTGTGTGTGTGTGTGTGTGTGCTTTGTTCTCTCGTGCAAAACTCATGACCTTTTTTTTCTTTCAGAGGGCAGACTGGAGGTGGACATGACGGAGATATCGCTGGAAGAGGTAGAGCGATTGCTTCTGGAGGCTGAGCCAGGCTTGGCACCAGGAGGCTACTGGAGACCCAAAGACTGTATACCACGCTGGAAGGTGTGTGTGTGTTTATACTGTGTATACACCCATGTGCATGTATTAAGGCCGTTTAGTATACACAGTGTCTGGGTATGTATGGGCGTGTCTGAGGATACTCTTAAGTGCCCTGCTTGTGTGACATTACAGGCTTGTACTGCTTGTACACAAATTTGTGTGAAATTGCAGGCATGTAAACTCTGGCCTGCACTGGAGGAGAGGCTCAGAATACAGTAAGTGTTTTGTGTATGAGACACTGTTTAGGCGGCAGATTGCGACACCGCCGCTTTTCTTCTGTCACCACGTCGCCCTCTTTTCTCCCACAGAGCAGCCCTGTCTGCCATCTGTCTCCCCCGTGTGTTTTGTCTCTCATTCCCCTGCCGAGTGGAACCATGTGCTCTGAGAACTGTTCTCCACAGCTCTTTATGAAGCATTAAAAATATATATAATTTTATATTTGGAACATATAGTGATCGTGCGGTTTGCCTTTCAGTGCAGTGGAACATTTATGTGTGGAATCTCAATCTGCCTACACGCGTTTGTTTATTCTGTTTTTTATGAGGAGATATATTTTAATAACCTAACCCTTTACCAATGTTTTCTTAAATGTACTTTATATTGTGTGTCTCTAGGTGGCAATCTTAGTCCCGTTCCGGAACCGCCATGAACACTTACCCATCCTGCTTAGACACATGGTGCCAGTGCTGCAGAGACAAAGAATCCAGTTTGCCTTCTATGTCATAGAGCAGGTACACACACCACTCTAGAAGAGGTTTTTGTTGGCAACATTTCTATGTGAAATATCAAAACTCATAAGATGTCACAACTTAGTTTTTTCAGTTTTGTAAATTGGGTTGCTAAAGCAGAAATTAACTTCCTCAATATTAACTCCTCCTGCTAACGTTCACCCCTTAATGCCTTCCGTAGGTTCTAGACCATAGGTTTTCATCCACCGTTGACTTCCATTGTTTCGCAAAAACATACTTCAACCGTGTCTACAAAGCTGATTGCTGGCTCTACTGATGTATTCTCATATTACTCTAATATGTAGAATTTAATTTGAGATCTATTTCAGTTTTTACATTATAGCACTTTGATTCTGCAAACTAGAGTAAGTTGAGAGTACGTCCACCAAACACAATATTTCACCGTGAACGTTCAGTGTGTTGATTTATATTGAGATGCAGTCAAGCGTTTTACTAAAAGCGAGTGTCACTCAACCTCTGACAAAGAAAGAAGGGTGTGCTTGCAGGTTGACATAGATCATTCTAATTTCCAACTGTCATTTAGGACAAACCTTTTCCCCTTCAAGCTGCAGATTCCATTTCTATTGGTGTTGCATGTTTTAACATGCACTATTTTGATTGGGTCGCTGAGTGGGAGGATGTGTAGAGAATATTAGTTACAAAAATGATGTCACAATCTTTTTTCAGAGAGGAATTTTGGCTAAATGTTAGACACGAGACAGGGGACCTTCAAACAAAGCTATTGTATTTTTTTTCTTCTGCTCTCTGCCTCTAGAGGGGTTCCGAGCCGTTCAACCGGGCTATGCTGTTTAACGTGGGCTACAAGGAGGCTATAAAGGACCTTGACTGGGACTGTCTGATCTTTCATGATGTGGACCACCTCATAGAGAATGACAGGAATTACTACGGCTGTACAGACATGCCCCGACACTTTGCCGTCAAACTCAATAAGTACTCCTACATGTGAGTCCACGTTATTTCTAAGTAGGGATACTCTGTTAAATGCAGTATTTGTACGTGTGGGCTACTGTCCATAAAATAATAATTTGTGTTCCTTCTAGGCTCCCGTATAATGAGTTCTTTGGCGGTGTCAGCGGTCTAACAGTTAACCAGTTCAAAGACATCAATGGATTTCCTAATGCATTCTGGGGATGGGGAGGAGAGGACGATGACCTCTGGAATAGGTGAGAACACACACACACACACACACACACACAAAGCACAAATATAGACACATCATCCTCTATAAAGCACTGTATGAATGAATGAATGAATATTCATGTGAGCTAGGTGACGGAAATGTGTCTTCTCAGGCAATAGGAGATGCTAGTTGATGCATAGAAGTCTTTTGACTCTGTATTACACCCAACGGCAGCTGCGCTTGCACTGGGATCTCAATATTATTTAAAGGTGCTGTAGGTAGGATTTAAGAGCTATACATTTAGTGTAATTTCTCAGAAATGGCATAGACATCCGTCGGCAATCAGTGAGTGAAATGCTCTGTGAGAATATCTGCTCTGGTTGATAGCCCCTGCCTCTATAGAAGTCTATTTGGATTTTTGACAGCGCCTGAAATAATTCTGACCAATCCCTGAGCCCACAACAGGTTTGTCAATGGCACTTCGCAATGTCAGACCAACAGGCTCCAGAGGGAGTGAGCAGAGGAGGGGGTGTTTTTTTTTTATTTTTTTTTCTCTTTCATTCTTTTTTAGCTAGCTCTCAAATCCTAGCTTTAATATTCTACTGTACTCACTAATCAGCTCTCACTGAATGTTGGTTTATACAAATAACTTTTTTGTTTGCTTTAAGGGGTTTACTCGTATATTTGTGTACACAGGAGTCCATTTAATGTGCCATGTCGTCCATTATTTCACATTTAAAGTAGTATAACCATCATTTCGTCAGGACTACTCCGTCAAAGAATATCTTTATTAACGGATTGAAAGCCTACATGCCGTTACGTTTGGCGGTATCGTACCACCAAAAGTAACTATACGTGACCAGGAACGCGGGAAATATAAAAAAATGTTAATTTAAAAAAAATGCATAATTCCTAAAATAATTATACTATAATAAGTTCAATAAAAAATATAAATGTAAGTTCGATAAACCACATTTTATATGCAATCTTTAACTGCCGTAAACTGCTAACATCAAATGTAGTCATGTTCACTGAGTGGTAAGCCTGTTTTGCTACCGCCCTCTATTGGCCAGCCGCCACTGAGTACTACCATAATACAATAAAGAATATAAGGTGGAGCTAAGGTGGAGCTAAGGTGGAGCTAAGGTGGAGCTAAGGTGGAGCTTAGGTGGAGCTTAGGTGGAGCTTAGTTGGAGCTTAGGTGGAGGCCCGGAAACAAATGGCAGCTGAATGAATGAGCGTGTGTAGGTACAGTATTTAAAAGGAATGCCTTATTAAGTGTTGTTTTTGGATTGGAGCGTGTCAACTGAGCCATCAGCCGATGTCGGCTTGACTAATTCCTGGCCTGAGGGAACTAATACAATTCTTGATTTGTACCATTTGTAAACTGTAATATGTTTAAACAGGGTGCGGTTCGCCAACTTCACAGTGAGCAGACCACACGGAGACGAAGGCCGTTATATGTCGATATCGGAGCACCACAATGGGGAAGTGCAGTTTCTAGGAAGGTCAGTCCTTAAATATACGTGCACACGCAAACACACACGTGCACACGCAAACACACACAGTTTGAAGTGTGCAGATTGATCGCAAAGGTTGGAGCGGACAATTGGAATGTGGCACAGGCTCATGTGCTGTAAGCCAGTCACATGAAAAGGCAGGGCAGTGACTTCGGGGGAATTTCTTGTCCTTTTAAAGACTTTGCATGTGATGTGCTTGGGGTCTAAATTCCAATCATGTTGCTCAAATTCTAACTTGCTCAAAATCCTCATGGTGGACTAAAACATCACAATCACTCATTATTAAAAGTAGCGATTTAATTCAACAACAATGTAGCCGATACTATATTGGCAAATTAATCATTAAAAAAAAGGTAAAAAATATTTTGGACTTCTCTAGTCCATGGCAACATGTGTGCAATTTAGTCAAGGCAGCTATTTGAATCAACATTCAAGGTTGTTGTGTTGTTAGCGGAAATGGGATTATAAAACTTGCAATCAGCAGGGGTCTCCATTAAATGTACATCTACCAAGCTCCACTGATTACTAGCTCCTAGGGGACTAGTATATAGAGCGGCATATAAAAATATGTTAAGCAAATGGTAGTTAACCTGAAGAACATCCTATCTGAAGCATTTTGTTGCACAACTAAAGCAGATAATTGTATTTCATTTAAATTGTTCTAAATTCTAAACCTTTCTAAACTGTATTACAACTTCCTTTATTTTTTGTCAGAGCCTCATGTTTCATGTAAGCTTTGAACGTATTAGTTTAATAATACTACTGTATTTTGCTGTTTTGCTAACATTTAATATTGAATATGAAGACGATACATGTATCAGTGTGTCACTGTTTCACTTTTTTTGACTGGTCTCAGTCCTAACGTTTTCCATGTTACTTGTATTGCCCCAACAGGTATAGTCTACTACGTCATTCCAAGGAGAGGCAGAGCCTAGATGGCCTCAGCAACCTAAACTATTCCCCCCTTGTGTCCAGGAGGTCTCTCTACACCAATATTTCTGTCAGCCTGAACCGAAGCCTTGCACCTATAGCTGACTACTGATCTAGGCAAAGCCCAGCCACAGACCCACGTGGAAACCAAAGTCCTCTGGGACATCAGCCATATCTCACCAGTTGCAGCCCAATTTAGGACTTTTAGTTGCCAGTATTTTTATTTTTTTTTGTATGCAGAAAATATTGGAGACAGAAATATGTTGAGAGAATAAGGATAATAGCAGCAACTGCTTGTGCCACAGTCCATCTCTTCTCTCATCCAGGCATTGTTAAGTCTTCCGTCTTCACATGCCTTCCACACCATTTTGGCCTTCGATATTCATTCATCATTCATTCATTCAGTCACGCTTATTCAATCAGTCAGGTGTTCACGTCTTTTACTATGGCTCTTGGTTGTGGCACACACATTATGACTTAACTGTGCTAATGGTCCCTAATGCTTTGAATTTATTTTGCCCTTGCACTGGTAGTTTTCACCAGTGCAGTAAACCCTGTGAGAATGTGGGCATGAGAATCAGCACGCGCACAAACCTGTGCACACGCACACAGTCACATAGTAACTTAAGTGATTTGACTCTTGCAGCTGGTTCTGCAGTAGATATGCCAAACTCTGAGTGAAAAGAAAGAAGAAATGGTTTATCGAGAGTGAGATTTCAGATAGCTCGCTTTAATGTTTGTGTTGTGTGGTTGTTTTGGCTGCTTGGATGTTTTAGGAGCAACTTTGGTAATATTAGCAATAAGCTGTAATATCTCGCAGCAGAACTTGGACATTTAGACTGAGACAGTACACAGAAGCAATGAGAGAAATGAGTTGATGGTGCTCTGTATGCAAACCTCACACTTTTGCCTAAGCAAACATGCCAACCTGTCAGAAACTGTATGTGTGTCTGTGTGTATAAGTAAGGGTAAGCTATGCAAATGGCCACGAAAGGTATCCTATTGTGCTGGATCCTCAAGGTGACTTCCACGCGCTTTCATCCTTCTTAAACTGTGACAGTGACCTCACTTGGTGTGTCGTGCAAGGCTAGCTAGAGAGAAACGGTTGTCTCTTTCATTTATGTCCTTAATTAATGTTTACTCACCATCGGCTTTAAATTGGAAAATAAGAGGTAGTGAATACATGATTGCTGTCACTCTTGTTGTTGTTTACAGCAGCTTTTCCTAACGTTAACTTTTAAGAGCACCATTTTCCAGCCATCCCACCATTGTAAACCTATGTAAAAAGGCTCAGGTAGGGGAAGTGTATCTCAAAGAGGTAACAAAGTGGGCTGCTGGCTAGTTGGGGTGGTTCTCGCATCCTCATGGCCGTTTAGTGGTATATGTGGGCCTCGTGATACAGACAGCATAAAGACGGACCGTTACGTTTCTCCCTCATGTTTGTGTGCGTTCTTTGGGGATACTGGAGTTTTAAATGTGACAAAAGAGCGTCTTTTAAATAATAAATACATTATGAGATACGAACACACCTCAAATCTGCCATCTAGCTATAATACGAATTCATTTCATTTCATATAATCGCCTTGTATGCATTTTTAAATTTATATTTTAGAAATAAAATGTGGGGTTAGACTAACTGCTGTATTCCCATGATGAAATAAGGAGTCAGGAGGCTGGACCTCCCATTTATTTATTCAATCTCTTGTGGATTATGTTCTGTGATTGTTTTTATTTTTCATGTGGTTGATGTGATGATCTAGTACGTGATATATGACAGAATGTGTTAGATGCACTGAGACTATGTGGTTTTGTATATTTTTATGGGATTGTGAGGTTCCCATCTATGTGAACATGCACTGTTCCGCTCCACTCCGTTTTATTCTGTTACGACGATGGTGACTGAGTCAAATTTGAGCTAAACTTCTGGGGGCCAGATTCACACAGGATTGTTCCTAAGACACGGTAAATCTTATAAACTGTCCTCAAAGAAATTATATGATGTTCATAAGAATGCTATTGGGTCCAATTCCTCAATATTGCCCTAGGAACATTTCATTCAGTTTGTTTTGTACATGTTTTTTTTTAAACCTAAAACCTTAAATAAAAAAGTAATTATTAGTTTAAACTTCCTCCCCCTGAAACTTTAAAATGACCTGTGATGAATTGCCATTTCTGCCTCTGTTAGTGTTGTTGAGTTTATAGCAATATATAGCTTAATCATTAACATAGGCTGTCAAATGATAATGAAAAATGAAATTGTAGTCAAGTTAGATATATTTCACCTGGAGAAATATTTCATCTGGCTTTAAGATGCTTTCATGAATTTGCCCCCAGAGGCTATACTGTATATGAATATGGTCTCATGAAATGGAATGGGACCCAAAGCCTGATGTGTATTAATGTGCTGTATAGACACTGCTGGAGGGGGCCATTTTGTGTGACAACCACAGGAAAAGAGAGGAAAAATGAATCAGGTACTGCTGGGAATCCCTTACTTTCACTAAGCATCTCCCATATCCTAACTGTTCATCAATGGTGCTGACTTTTCCATACGTGCTGACTGGAACTAACTCTGAGATCCTGCAGACAACATAGATGGTTTTATTGAAATAAAACTTAATTTCCTTTGATGGCCTCAGTGTAGTCCTGGGACATCCATGTCCGGGCTTCAGAGTCATAGTTATAAACATGTTGCTTGCTGGTAAGGAAAAACGAAAGCCTGTTGACAGGTTAAACCAATCTGGAAGTGGATGTCCTCTCAGTGTCTGTTCTACAGTTATCCTAACCAGAAGCACGTATTTACCTCCTGGCTAACCATCCTGAAGTGGAGGTGCCTAGTGAGAACTGTGGATGGCAAAATCATATTTGTTTTCTTTTCCAAGTGTGTTTGAGTGAAATGGTTAACCATGTCAGTGTAGAGGCCCATTGTCCTCCATTTAGTTTTGAGTTTTGCTTCTCATGTTTTTAAAGCACTGATGTGAGATTTAGTGACCTGTTTTCACAGGTCCTTCTATATCTTTTTTTTTTTTTTTTTAAAGCTTATGTTTTTGTTTTCTGTTCAGGAAGCTAGCTATGGATGGATAACAAAACCCAAAAAGCAAAATGAATTTATGAGACTAGAAAATGTCACCAGGTGGGCCTACTGCATCTAGAAACCCTCTGGATGTAAATAACAGTGAAAGTAATTTCTCAATGAAGAACTAAGCTTTTCCGGCTAACCCATGCTGTGTAGGGTCCCCCACACCCCCTAACAAAGTGACATTAGTTGGTTAGTTTATTGAAAGAGGTTTCAGACTGATGATGACATGTAGCTGAAATGTCTTGGTTCTGTTTTGTGAATGCTCCCAAACCAGACATGCCACACTGTAACCTATATTGATTCATTCTATGCCAGTCTAAATGACGGTTCCACTGCTGAGCATCCCGACAAGACTGGCAGCCTTAAAGCTTGATCATTTATTTCAGTGTTTTTCACAAAAGATTCCTTTTTTTTTATAAGCAAAATCTATTGAAATAAAAAAAAGTATATCAAGATAATGACCATTGTAAATAGATCTTAATGTCTTAAATTACTACAGATGCTAACGTAATGAACAAGGCTTTGGAGTGGTTTGGCAGGTGTTCAGTTTGGTGCCATTTAAACAATAGTGAAGCTTGCACATCAATGCTTTTCTACTGATGCTTACAAGCACAGCATTTTTATTAAGTATTCTCCTGTCTGACAGTGGCAGGTACAGTATATGTGGTTAGGCTGAAGGTAAACATTAAGCAATATAGGATGTAGATATCACTGTGTCAAAAACACCATATGCTTACAATGCTTAGAGTAAAACGCAGGCCCCCCAATGCCAGCATCACAACCCACTCCAAAATCTACACAGATAAAAGACAACTATTTTATATGACAGTTAACTTTTAAAACTAAATATAAAGATGACTGATCTGACTGAGGAGGATCTCAAATATATCTTGATTATCTAAAATATAGCTCTGATTGTAAGGAGGGACATTCTCCTTGAAATTAAGCCATTTGAAGCCACTTGTTAAAAACTTGATGTCAGCCTTATGTGTATCTGTTTGTGTATCAGCATATTGTTTTTGACTATTGAAATTTGTATGATGGAGATTTTCTTTTATACCATCATTGTTATTGTGAAATTACACCAATAAAATAAAACTTGAAAAGATATGTGTGTAAATTCTGTGTCACATCCCAGGTTTACTGAGGTTGTCTGTGTTTTGAAATGTTCCGAATCCTAGCTCCTTTCTATAACACTACCCAGACCGTGCGCACAAACATGACTCATCCTCTTAGGAAACCATTAGTCTGGTCCTCTCCATGACAAAATGCAGAGCGCCGAGTACAAAGAAGTCTCGGGAGACACAAGGCTGTCCTTAGGGATGTTGCAGATGCAACAAAATTGAAACTGATTTAATGATATTTCATTTACTTGTTGACACAATGGCAAAATCTATCCATTTATCTGTTTGGCGGACACTGGAGGCCTTTGTCAGAGCTAAGGCATGCATTGTAGAGAAAGATATAGATAACATTGTGTCCCCTCTCCGACACCCTCTCACTGACAGAGGTGTATTGTCTTGCCGCTTCATGGTTTTCTGACTGACTGTGCTTAGGAACTTTCACAGGGCCACAGACAAAATTCCTCATAACAATTTTGAGATGGGAGTCTACTTTATTTTTAGATATTCCTTTGTGACTGCTCAGTTGCCAGGTGGACTGTGTGTGTTAGTGTGTGCTTGAGCTTAGAACAAAGATGTTTTTTGTTGGGGATATCCTGCTATTGACATCCCAGCAAAGCGGGTTTTTCTGTGCACTACTGTGTATCAATTTTAGGGCTTATTTATGAAAAAAATAAAATAAACCCTTTCCATCATCATCTCTGTGCAGCTTCTCTGCAGCCATATAACAGTGGCCACATTGTGTCCATGAGAGAGCTAAGTGTAAGAGATGTTTGGCAGAGGCCTAAAGTGGGCTACAAGCTTGGCCACATGGCCACCTCTTAATGGATGAAACACAAGGCTTTGGTGTGCTAGCACCACTGTCACTTAGCTGTCAGGCGCTCACAGAGGGCCGCTCTTAAGAGAGCAGTGCTGGCATGCATGTGAGGCTAACTCACTCACATACACACACAAACAGTGTCACTGCTTTGATGCAGTGTGTGTGTGTCAGACTCCTGGAAAAATATGTCCCAAAATAAAAATTCACTAGAAGGTACAGTATCACTGTCTTTGTCCATCCTTTCCATGTGGGCCTTTGTGTATATGCTGAGTGTGTGTATGTGTGTGTGTGTGTAAACAGAGAAAGAGGCCCTTCAGCTTTCCACCTCTTTTAGCTTTACATTTGCAATTAGGTAAACACTGCTTTCAGTGAGTCAAATTTAAGTGTGCTAACAGGCCAGGATATTTCAGCTGTGATTCTACCACCCCACAAACACAAACGCATACTTTCTGTGTGTTTTTAGCTAGGATGTAGGCCTATGGGCTGATACAGTACATTGTGCTAAAGGGTCCATCCTCTCATATCTGGTTAAATCAGCTGTAATACAGAGAGAAAGCAATGCGTTAGGGGTTGTGTTTGTGAGCCTGTAGATACAGTATATAGTGCATGTGTTTGTGTGTGTGTGTGTCTGTGTACTGTGTACTGTGTACTGTGCGGATCAACATATACAGGGCTGGATGTCATCATGTGATGGTTTGGGTACAGTACATATGCCCATACTGTACTCAGGTCTGTCTAACTCATCGTTACATACCATGAGGTAGAAGCATTACCCAGCATTAGATTATTACCCAGCATGCTCCAGCGGCCTCTCAGACGTCTCTGCGTTGTTTCCCTTCAGCTCACTGGAGAGACAGACCTCTGGGTCTGGCAGGGCTTCCTCGGGGAGGAAAACATCCAGTTGATCCTCCGCTCTGGGCTGTGGTCTCACGTTGCTGTGTTTAGTCTGCGTGTGTGTGTACCTTGTTATGACTCTTGCCCACTCTCCTGTCAGGGATGCGAGTGACGCACCCGCGGGACGAGGGAGGCGTGTCAGCCCATCTGCTCCTCGTCCCTCACCCCCCCCCCCCCCTCATTTCCCGCTCTCCAAGCGCCCCCTCCGTCTGAATGCGCATGTCCTCTGCCTGCCCTGCCCTTGTCACGTCCGCGTTAATCAGCTTCACTATTCCTTCCCATGCAGCCGTGTCTGTATCTCCACCCAATCTTCCCCCTTCCCGGTTGTCTTGACTCATCTTCCTCCCCCTGATACCATTGAACCATCCTTTATCCATTTCTCAATTGCTCCTCTCTTTTCCTCTGACATAAAACGCTGTGGGGGCCATTTATCCACCTGCCGCAGTCTCACTTGCCGCGCTGCTTTTAGTCCCTGTCCCAAACAGCTGGATAGGTAGTGGTGTCTGAGTCAGTATTGCTCAGAGGGGTTTCCCTTGTTTTTTCACTAACAGCAGAGCGAGAGCTATTTAAAAGTGAACGATAAATGCGCGCTCCACTCCCGCCTTGCCCCTTAACATTTCTGACTGAAACTATTTTAGTAATTCAGAGAACTAAAAAATAAATTTTGTTTTATGTGACAAAATAGAGCTGCATTGCTAGTCACGACCCTCTTCTGCCATCCTACTGAATCTCAAGATCCAAAATGTTGTCGTTTTGCCAAAAGCTCTGACTCCACATCCTTGCTACAGGAAATGATAATAAATAAGGATGTTTATGGGGTTTACTATGCTGTAGACTTCATTATTTGATGATTGCAGGAATAATGGATTGGGTCCAGGGTCTGTGTATCAATTTTGTGATGTCAGGGATCAAAAGTTCCTCATCCCAAAACTGCTTACCTCATTAAGTCACACCTCAGATTTCCCCTAGCCAGTATTCCATGCAGCCGGGAGTAACGCCACAGTTCTGTTTCCTATCATAAACTGTCACCCAGTTTTAATCAGTGAGGGATGTTGTTGTTCACAAGCATTTGCTGATGCTTTGTGAAAGCTGCACACAGAGCAGCCTGACTACAGCCTGACTAGTAATTCATTTACAGTTCTGGATGTTAGAACAGCGATCGCATTACAGCTGCTGGTGGGAAATATACTGTACACACATGTTCACTTTTAACTCTAGATAATAAATAATTATAAATTAGTTCATTAGATAGATAGTAACTCATACTACTGTTATGGTTCTCTCTCTCTCTCTCTCTCTCTCTCTCAATTATATTTCCTTTTAGGATATCACTCAACTGTCCCCTGCTGGTGATATTGGGAAGTTCACTTAAACCACTGTGGTCAACAGACTAGAAATGAACAAAGGAGTCAAAGGAGAAATACATTTCATTTTTACACAAGTGTAAAACAAAGGTTTACAAAAAATATAGCACCAGGTTGACGTTGATTACAGTATAATCAAGAGATCAGAGTGTCGAGAGTTTTTGCCAGTATAAACCCGTAGCAGCTTATTAGTCCATAATGATTTGCTTTGTTATTGTTTTTACACAAACATCTCTGATACAAACAGCTTATCATAACAATGCAGTCACTTCATATAAGTTAAAATAATAGTTAAAATGTTAAAAAGAAATCAGGATCAGACAAAACAAAACAAAATGCCCCATAGAATATAACCTGCCCATCTATACAACCACAGGGTGTATCTCACCATGTTAATGTCTCCTAATTTCCCCTTCACTGGGCTGGAAACCCAGGACAGCTGGAGGAAAGGGGCTAGTTGATATGCATCTGCACACAGATGGGGGGGGTTTGAGGAGAGAAGCAGTCTAATGAGATGCACACACACACACACACACACACACGTGTAGTTTTCGTTCCGTAGCTCGGGTGCTACTGGTCTTTGATCTCCCCTTTCAGCTCAGCGTGGTCGGCCAGCGTGCCGTTGACCCGGGCCAGGTAGGAGTCCGAGTGTCTCTCCAGCTCCGCCCTGATTCTCTCCAGGTGCTCGGCCAGCTCCCCAAGGCTGCTGCACTGGCCCTCCACCTGGCTCACCCTGCTATCCACCTCCTTCACCTCCCTCTGGACCCCCAGCGCCGTGCTGCGGCAGCCCTGGAGCTCCCCGGCCAGCCTGCGCTTCAAGGCCCCCAGCTCCCCCTTCAGCTGGGCCAGCCGCCGCTCTCCCGCGCCCAGCAGGGAGGCTTGGTGACCCACCAGCCTGGTGATGCCCTGCACCTGGTGGACCAGCTGGCTCTCTCTCTGCTCCCAGGTGGCGTTGGCGTGGCCTACCTCCCTAGCGATGAAGCTAACCGAGTCCCTCAGGCCCTTCAAGGTGCGGTTGACGGAGTTGATGTTGACCTTGAGGAGGGTGATCTCCCCATGGACTGCTCCCTCCTCCTCCTCCCGGGCGATACGCAGCAGCAGGTTTCGCAGGGTGCTGTTGAGATGCTCCAACTGGCTGGTGTGGGAGTCCAGGCGATCGCTGGTCCTCCTCTCCGCCTCCTCGCACTCCTCCTCTACCTTAGCTACGGCCGCGCCTCCCGCCGGCGGAGTGGCGGGGGAGCACGAGGAGGTGCAGAGGAGCTCCAGGTCGATCAGCTGCTTCTGTATGCCGTCCAGGTCGCCCTCCACCCTCCTCCTCACCGACTCGATCTCCGTCTCCAGGGCCGGGACCACCTGGCCCTCCAGGAGCGCCGGGGCGGTGGCGTTGCTCAGCTCCTCCACCGCCACCAACACCCGCTCCTCCAGCGCCTTCAGCTTGTCCTCCAGCGTGGTCTTGAAGCCTTCCAGCCCCCCGGGGAGCCCCGCCCCTCCCTCCAGTCCGCCCTCAGTGGCGTTGAGGCGGCCCTCCAGCTCCACTAGGCGGGCCTCGATCAGGGTGTCCATGTGGATGGTCTGGTCGCTCAGCGCAGCCTGCAGCTGTCTCTGAGACTCTGTGAGGCCTTTGACGGACTCCTCTATCAGCAGCATGCGCTTGGACAGGCTGTTCACCTGCAAACAAGCAATATGTACAGGTGAAATATACTGTATATATAAATATATACTGTATCACCGTGGGGATTTCTTTTAACTGGGGGTAGGATAGTCTAGTGGTCTAGGCGTTGGACTCCCAGCCGCAAGGTCGTAGGTTCAATTCCCAGAAGTGGCCTACTTGTAAGCATCCTTAAGCAAGATGCCTAACCCCTATCTGCTCCATGTGTAAGTCGCTTTGGATAAAAGCGATCAAATTGTAATCTCTGTTGTATATGATATGAAGATATGTTTTTAGTTATTTCTACTATTACTGGAGGGGTTGGGGTTCAAAAAGAAATAATAAAGATGTAGCTTATACTTTTCTATTCTACATTTAAATGTATATACACAATGTTCTGAAACAATCTTGACATAAAAGAAAAACTAAAAACCAGCCAATCTTCAAAGAGGCTTGGAGCAGCTGAATAAAAACGGTTTCATGAGTTTCAAGTTCATTCATCTTCTAGCTACCTGACCACAGCAGCTCTCAGTGAGTGTGAGTCCCTGGATCTGGGCCTGCAGAGAGCCCAGCTCCTCCCTGAGCCCGGTCTCTCTGCCGTCCAGAGACTGCTGCATTTGCTCCCGGCCGTCCAAGTGTTCCTTATGGCACTGCCTTTGCACTTGCCCGATCCGATCCTCGCAGTGGTTCTCCAGGCCCGTCAGGCGACGCTCGAACCCGTCCAGGATCTCAGCACGCACCCCGGCCAGCTTGGCGTCCAGGATTTCCTCCAGGAGAGTGACGGGTTTGCCGGTGGCTGCTTCCAACAGCCTCTTCAGCTGGCCATCATGACCCAGGATCATTCCCTAAAGGAGGAGATAGAGAGAGAGAGAGAGAGGAAGAAGAAGAATAAGGACTTAGGTGTGAGTTGATGGCTTTGGAGAACAAGAACAGCAGCACAGTACCTGTATCTCCTCTAAGACATGGGTCTTGGCACGCAGCTCGTCCTTCACCTCCGTGACCCTGCCCGCCAGGTCTCCAAAGCTCGTGAAGCGCTCTCCTCCGTCCAGCCCATCTGGGCTCCCATCAGGGAGTACGCCAAAGCCCACCGTTGAGTCGGGCAAACGGTGGCCCGTAGCCAGTACGGAACCCAGAAACCTGTTGGTGTCCTCCCGCAGGGAGGTGCGCAGGCGCTCCTCCAGGCCAGCCACCACCCCGTTGAGCGTGTCCAGACCCTGGGTGAGGCGCCGCAGGTCCTCCTCCATATGGTCCAAACGCTCACCGGTCACTCCTGAAACTCCAAACGTATTGCCTGGAGAAGGATCAGCAAGAGAATGGGGAACAACACAATGATATACAGTTGCTATGGTAACATGTCCACGCTCTATACAGCTGCTGAACCATCCCTCCTCCTAGATGATCATTTGTCATTTAAGAAGTTGCACAGCACTGACGAAACACAATAATCTATCCATGTATTGAAATAATGGTTCAGTCCTCGTCAGGTAGTCTAGATGTCTGTGTGATCATTACTGTTTTTACAATGACTACCAATGTCACATTTTTTGCTAATAAAATGCCAATCTGTGCAACCTATTTCCAAAGCCATACTGCTCACCATAGTTAGGCTTGCCGACTGGCAGCTGCCCGCTGGGAATGGGTCTGTGGTCGGGGAGGCTGGGGAATGGCTTGTTTGGCTCCAGGTGTCCTGAGTCAGGCTTGTGGTCCACGGGGGGCCGGGGGCCGTGGGGGAAGCCTTTCATACCGGGACGGTGGGGCAAGCCTGCCCCCTTGAAAGGTGGCATCATAATGTCAGGCAGGGAGGTGGGTCCATCGTGGCAGCTCTCTCCGGAGTAGCCGGGACAACACCTCCACTCCAGCTCAGTCACGGTCTTGTAGCCCACCTTGTACGTTGGCTTGTAGAAGGTCCGGTACCTTGGGAAACCCCAGCAAAGGTAGAGATTGCTTTACAGGTTTTATAGAGACAATCTAGTGTAAGTGATACTGTAGTCAGAGGAGGAAATGGTCCAGAAAGTAGAAGTACTGGCTCCAACCAGCTGATTTCACGACTTTGTTTGCTCTCGCTTTCTGAAAAGTAGTTAAAATAACATGTGATACCAGGTGATGGCTGGAGCCATCACCTGGTATCAGCTCTAGTGATAGTGCACATGCACAATTTATGTAGACCAATTATAAACACCGCCTGGGCAGAGGATGAACATTTGAGGTGCAGATACAAGTTAAAAGGATGAAATTAATTGAAAATCCACAGTTAATTGTCCAGTTTAATGTGTGACTATGGGGAATGGGTTGGGGAAGCAGAGAAATGTATGCACTATAGAAAAATACAGCAAATTTGGAGCTGTGCAAATAATTCTAATCCAAATATTGCCTTAATTTGTGATTGTATTGAAAAATATATTGTGTTTATGTTATGTTTAGTGCAGCTTCAATGTGTGGACTGAGAGAATACTGCACATAAAGTGATAGAAAATATGCTATTATTGTCAACACCAAACATTAAAACCTTTCTCCCCGGCAAATCTTTTCAAAGGATTACATTGTAGGCTACAGGGCAGAAACTTGAAAATGGGTCGGTGAGCGCACTGCCGTAGTACAAAATATGTCCACTAGAGGTCAGCATCAACATACTACTGTAGTTTAAAATTCAGTGTTACCAACCCTCCCGTTTACAAATCTCAAGAAATTAAAAACAGAATTTAAGTGATGACAACAAACTATTAATGCACGTCCATGTAAAACAAATTAAATACTAACTGGCAGACAACAACACTAACTGGCAGACGAGAAATTCTAATCTAATCTAGTGAGACCAACCTCTTCTGGTATGTTTTTGTACAGTCTGGGAACTTACATAACAACAGGACACTTTTGACCCCAGATGCATTTGGTGGTGTACTCGGCCTTCACATAGGTAGACACTCCATCCTGCATAGTACATGTGATGTTCTTCTGCACTACGTAGGCACAATGGTTTCTGCAAGGATAAGAAACACAGATACAGGTTTTAACAGCTGAATGTTTGGGTTTAGCACCAGGGAATCACAAGCTTCATGTTGGAGACAGACAGTGCATACAATTGCATGTGAAGTTTGTGCATAAAAAGAAAGAACAGTGTTTATTCCAATCACTAAGAAGCCCAATGACTTAAAGAGTCTTGTTTCCTGTTCCCTGTACCTCTTGGTGCCCAGCTGAATGATCTCAAATAACACTGGGTCCATCCCATGAAGTGATCTTCTTGTCGGAAGCAGTGTTGCTAGGCTACTGGGCATTAACCTGCAGGTTATTGCCAAGATCTAATCTACACACCTAGATGCAAACCCTGCAGCTGTGTTGTTCAGTAGCTGAACCGGCAATCTGGCCTACAGTACATGTGGGAGGTCATGAGTTGTATGTTGTTTTTACATTTATTAATATAGATTTTATCCCGAGCCACTCAGCTTGGTACTGTTTTTCATAATAACAATACAATATTATGATATCAACATGAAAATATACAGGAGGAGACCAAATATTTGTATGAATGTACATATTTAAATGTATATATTTAACTGTAAGGTTAAATATATACATAAATGCATATATATATACAAAAGGTTGATAAACTTAAGGTATTTTTCAGGTTTGAAGCACTTGCAGATATTGTGCAATTGTATTCTCTCTTATGCTAAACATATTTGTCTTCGTGCTGTCTCGTGCATTTGGGCTCTCTTTTAGCTCTTGTTACTTTTAGCTGTTGTTACTTTATGTTGTAAACAACATACCAGCACCAACTGCAAACTATTCTAGTGGCTGTAGTGCGGCAGAACTATGTGCTGTGCATTAAGATAGCATCTTTTAAGTGGCTGATGCAAAACAGAAGGGCAATAAACCGGCACTGAGATTAAGTCTGTTCTTGTGTACGGAATCCAACACATAATGACATCACTATAATGACTCTGAACAGTTGTTCTATCATGCTGGACCCCATAAGTCTCTCTTACTCTCTCTCTCTCTCTCTCTCTCTCTCTGTCCTCTTAGCCAGTGCAGCTATAGCAACTGCTAAATGTCCCCTGGCCCCTGCACAACACAGGAAACGGTCTTTAAGCTTACATGTGAAGCATTTTCTGCTGCTCAGAGGGGAGCATTCAGTAACACATGCAATACTGAACTGTGCTCCGCAGCTGTTTGAGGACAAACAGAAGTGTTTGGAAGGGGATGGGGGGGTGGAGTTTACCAAGTTAAGAAGTTCAGAGAGCGTAACAGAGAGGGCCAGCCTGTCAGAATCGGTGAGAAACCGCTGCACACACTGCAGTGTGTGTGTGCGTGTGTGCGTGTGTGTGCGTGTGCTGGAAAACGTTAAAGCAGCAGAGCTCCTTTCATACCACCCTGACAACCTGCTGCCATGTCACGCACTGCCAAGGAAGTGGTTTATCATATCTGGTATCCCGAGAGCTGTATATCTTATTATGGGATGTCTCAGGGTCCACTTTAGACCCAGAGCAACAGAGCTGGCAAGGTTGTTATTATATATTATTTTTATTATTTTTTGCTCAGAAATATCTATTCAATTGACAACACATGAAGACATTCAAACACATTATGAGGCTCAAGTGTCTGTTTTAAGGATCATTGTATTAATATTTATTGGCTTTAATTCCTTCCCATAAATTACAGTAAAAATATATATTTTTTGACTTGTTTTCTGTGTAGATGCATGTCAGACAGATGGTTGTGGGAAGTCTGCACGTCTGTGTGTGTGTGTATACACACACACTGTCTATGTAAGTCGCACATTACCCGCCGGGCCGATCAGAGGAGTGAATACTGGCTGCGCTTCCCGATTGGTTTGTCAGGTGCACATCTGGGCAGAGCCATTGACCTTCACACTCATTGGTCCAACTCCCAGGAACCCAGATGCACACAGAAAAAGCTCCCTTTCTCTCTTGCAACCTCCATTTTCTCTCTCTTCTCTCTCTCTTCTCTCTCTCTTCTCTCTCTCTTCTCTCTCTCTTCTCTCTCTCTCTCTCTCCCTTATTTTTCTCTCTCTCCTCCCGCCCTCCTCCCGCTGACTCGTATTTATTTATTATTTTTTACAGGTCTGTCAATGTCATTTGGTTCTGTCTGTGATATTCTATCCTAGCAGGTGTACTTCAGACAGAGGGGAGCTGTGGCTCTCTCACAACCAAGGAGAAGGCTGAGAGCGACCCGGGGTCAGGGCAACAGCAGGTCACCTCCTCCACCGTGGAGAGGCTTGTATATCACCGCAGTGAGGAGGAGAATAATACAGTGAAATCAAGTTGAGTCTGTGTGTGCGTTTGTGTGAGAAGGTGTTCTCTCATCCTTTGTCTCACACCCAGTGAGACCACACAGTGTGGGCTTTGAGGATTACAAGAGGCTTTATAGCCAGGAATAGGAGCCCGCGGTGTGTGCGCGCGTGTAAACGGTCACGTGAGAAAGAGACAGGGATGGGTATCTTAAGTGTGTTTTGCATGTGATGTGTTTCTGCGTGATCCAGGCCTATAGGGGACAGCCTTGATTATGCTGGCTGTGTTTGGGAGGATTTCCAGCCTGGAGAAGACTGCTGAAGATAGTATAATAAAAGGGGGGGCAGAGCAAAAGAGATAGACAGGAGAGAGACGGAGGGGAAATCAACATTAGTTTTCGTGCATGCAAGCACCAATGTTATCGGTTATCGAGATACAAAAAGAACTGCAGACAGCGGTGTGTTAGCTCACCCATTTACCAGACAGGAGTTGCTCGCTGAAAGCCTCGGCTGATTATGCCATCTAAAAGGTCAGTTTATGCATTACAGCAGGGGTTTTCAACTGATTGTGACCCAGGGACCACCATTGTGACTGAGACGCAACCTGAGGACCACTGTTGTTCTTAATTGTATATATTTGCATGATTCCCACAGTGAAACTACATTATTGAATGCATGTCAGGGACCACCTACAATACCTTCACGGACAGCCAGGGGGCCGTGGACCAATGGTTAAAACCCCCTGCATTAAAGTTTTGCCACATTACTTCGTTTGGCCACATTTTGCATCTTTGATTATGCATTTCATTACGGGAAGCCATCTGTAAGAAATACTGTTGCGAAGTAACTAGAGGGCCATTCTATTTACTTATGATATTGTCAGTTATTAAGTGTTTCTTAAATCAAAGAAAACTGTCCCTGCCCCCTGTTTAATGTGAGAGAATGCCACACTGAGCTCTTTGATTGTTAAAAGATGTTGTGCCTCATTGTTAACAGTGAGAAAAGTCACAAAGCCAAAAAAATACATGGGTCCAGTTCAACCATAGCATCTAACCTTCCATTCCCTGACAGATTCCAGTTTTTATAAGCCAACAAATGATTTAAACCTTGGAATTTTCTCCATTTGAACCATTCTATTGTTCAACCTCTTAATTTCTGAAGTATTCCAGTTAATCTAAAATCAGAAGCTAAAACCTTACGCACACTCACCTGTCCTCTTAATCGTCCATCAATATAATTATGTCCATCTTCACTGTCCTTCCGCTCATCCATAACACTTTCACTCTAAATGCCAGAATCTTGTCTTTTTTCCTATCTTCAGACCATGTCATTTTTTGACTGCGGCTCTGGTCCCACTGTAAATATTTCCAGTATAACGTTACAGTTCCTAAATCCCGTCACAGCCTCCCAGGGGGAAAGCAGAATTCCCATCTCCATTTCTCATGTGGAGCTCTTTCGCAAATATTATTGCTGCGAGCCCCCCACCCTCTGTCGGGCCCACAACAACTTACCTCTTCTCCCCTTCTTTCTTAAACCAACTTTCTCTTTCCCTTCCGTTGTTTCTGCCAAATATCTCTACTGCTTTTTTTCTGGATTTTTCCCCCATAATCTTGTAATTTTACCATTCTTCCTTCATATTATTCCTCTCTCCCCATCACCGAGCCCCTCTGTGTTGCCTCACCATGCGACTGTCTCCTGCGCTAACCGGGTTGTTTTGACACTGCTCAGCCAGAGCAATGGTTCTTAAACGTTCTGACCTGTGATCCCCAAAATTAGCGCTTGTTTTAATAGAATAACTTGACAGAATTGTACATTTTATTAAAGACAATTATACAATATTGGGATTGATTAAAACAAAAATAAACTATAAATACTGAAATTAAAATGGTAATTTCACAACCCTCTAACAGTATCTTGTGACCTCACTGAGCTAGACTAGACTTTTACCTGCAGAGCTCCCGACTGTATGAACCCACACCAATACTGCTGGCTCTAACAGATTTATGACTGGACAGGGCCAGATACAGAGACGCGCAGTCTTTAATAGGGCCTTTGACAGCCTAGGGGCTAACAAATCTCCTCTATCATCTTTCTTTTGCCTTTATATGCCTGTAATAAAACCTGTTTCTAGCCAACTGACAGTTCTCCAACACCCCATAATATATAAGGTATAAGGTTGATGGACGTTGGTTTAAGTGGAGCGATACTCCCAGCTCTAGGAGTCATTCTGTCCCTCACACAAGGTCAGCTCCGAGCCAACTCTGGTTATTATGCCTTTAAGGCAGGCTATTACTTTTACATGTGTTCAATTGGCCAGTATTCCCTAATCCGTAATACTACGACCACATTTTTAAGATATAACAATTGTGTTCAGATTTTGTTAGTGGCAGACCAAAGATTTTTCCCACATAAGTCACCCTAATAACTGTGTGGGTGACACAGTCACATCATTCTCTGTTTCTGTGTTTTCTTTCGGAAGTACATTACAGTACAAGGCTCAAACACTGGTAGTGTAAAACCATTCCGACAACTTTTCTTATCCCCAGGCATTTCCTGAGGCCCATAATCTGGTTTGGTTGAGAAAAGATCACTATGTGTGTTACATGTGCTTTTAAACAGAACACGGAAAACAAATCGATAAACATTGGAAGTGAAATTTGATGTTCACTAATATGACGTTGGCTAAATCAAATAATTTAAACAATTGAAAGGTGAGATTAAAATTATTAAATGTGATAAAAATAAATGAAAGCAAATCATATAATTTGAAATTCAAATGTGAATGCAAAAATGCATATTTACAGATTACAGCTTCATTGGTTTATACAAGAATATTAAAGATGTAAAACAAAAGGCTAACAAAAGCACTTTGATGTACTGTAGGTGCCATGGTCAGAGACTGTTTGGGAGTTTTTGCCCAGCCTCTGTGGCCCTTAGCAGGAGATTGGCTCCAAACCTAGTCTCCCACTGGATACTATACACAAACTTACAATGCCTACCCGTGACCTCTGACCTAACTACCTCTGTGACCTATCCCCCCTGACCTATGTCAAATACATCATCATTAGATATTTGCTCTAATCTGAAATGTAGCTTCTGTCAGGGTTTTAACATATTTCTATAGCAACAGAGAATGTAAATTAGTAGTAGTTCACACTTGTTATGTTACTGTACAGTTCATAGTGAGATGTTGTGCATGACTGAAAAAGTGCTGATCAATCAAATTCTAACATAGCGTCACCTGCAATACTTTCAAAGGAATTTAGACCAATTTTATTAACCAGAAAAAAGGCCAGGAAAAAATCAATAAGAAACAGACATAAAAAAAGCACTGCCATAAATGTGCCGATTGGTTGTTGTGACAGTATCAGCAGTACAATGCCACTATACACAGTAGACCTGCGACCAGTAGGGCAATTGTCTGGAATGTCACTGCCAATGAATCGACAACTACATTTCCTCACACCGGGAAGTGGCTGCACTCAAAGACTTGTGTGCTAGAATCACACGCTTCACTGCCTAAACACAGTAAATAACTTAATATAAAAATGCTGCATGTGGACAGCGGAGAATTTGGGGTTATTTATTACATCTCAGTTGAAATAAACAGGTTTTGTCCATTTCACTCTGTGGTCGATTAAAGGCATGGCTAAGATTTCCATGTTCCACCGTGACTCAAAAATACACATAAGCACACACACACACACGCACACGCACACACACACATCAAGCGCATGTCCTAGAATGTGCTTTTTTTAAGTCTCTGGGCCCTTTCACACACCCGGTGCAAAGCGGCGCAAAGCGCGACGCGCATGAGCAGATCTGTTTCCTCTGGCAAATGCACCATTATAATAGCAATCCGCCACAGTACAAGCACACCTGGCTTTTAAGAGAGGAACAGGGAGAGGGCACTCTGATTGGTTTATTGCATGCTACGCCCAAAACACACCCATGAATAATCAAGACGCTAAGTACAACCCTTTTGAACCATGCGCCTGGCACTGCGGACATTTCTTCTGCCGTTAAACTAGCAAAAGGGGATTTGGACGCGCCCTTAATGCACGTGCGGCATGCGTTTTAGGCCATGCGCTTAGATTATTGCGGTTAAAATAGGGTTCTCTATCTCCACTGACAATGACTGCAGGGCGACAACAACTGAGCTCGTGGCGGAGGTCTAATACTGACACGTCCCCTGGGCCCTTGGTATAAACACCCGTGCTGCATTTAGACCCTAAAGGTGCAGGATTAGCAGCAGCCACAAGACGTAAGCATGGCACGTGATAGGCGATGTGGATTTCACATAGAACCACAGAATATCGAGTCATCCAGGCCCTCCTCGGCATTTAGCAAAGCAAACAACCTATCTGAAGATCGTGCATGTTATCTCACTTGGGTGGTGAGAGGATTTAAATAAGACCACTGGTTGCTGAAGCGAAACGCGCTGGTCAGGGCGAGGGACGATGGGCTCAGTGATGAGGGAGTCTGGGGGGGGGACATGCTAACCAGCGCCGGGGTCACGGGCTGTCTGCTGAGGCAATTTGAGGCGGAGCAGCAGGTAGCCAGGGAGCTGTCCAAAGATATATAGCTCTCGGGGGAAGCCAAGCAACAAGACGAGAAAGGGGATAAAAAACCCCAAATCCCCCCACAGGCCATCATCAACCGTCTCTGTCCAGGCAAAATATATCTACACGGCTCTGTTTCATCTCACAGCTTCATGACTTTCAAATGCATAGCATGAGATTGTTATTCTTTTCGGCCTATGAGGTTTGACTGTCATAAATATATCTGTCGGGTGTGTTTACACTGGGCCTAGCGCACTGATAAAAGGGGAGAGTTTGGATTTAGACTGTTGTCTTTGGATAAGACCAGAATTAAGCAGACACAAAGCTTTCAATATTAATCTCAATACAAAGTGAGTTAGGGCCAGTGTGGATTGTTGCTTTAGAATCGTCAGTAGGTCTGTTGCCCCCCCCCCCCCTCCCTTCTGGCTGTATGTCTGCAAATGAGTCCCCCTCCCCATCACACACACACACACACACACACTTCAGATCAATACTCATCAGCTCAGCGCTCTCCTCCACTGTCCCCTAAAGACCATAATCAAGCCTTTGTTTTCATAATGCACCATGTCATTGTTTCTCCATAATGTTGATGTTAAGCCACAGATGGTTTGACGTGGGAGCCACAGAACAGGGCTGGTGGCGAGTGAGGGGAAAACAGAGAGCCGATTCACAGCTCCATTACGGAGCTGATATTCTAACCCAAACCATATTTCCGTAACTCGCCGGTGACATGTGTGTTTCTGAAGGGGAAATACAGTACAAGGTGGGTCCCGCGCATGCTGGTGTCCAGCTCTCCACCTGAACCCAATATTCTCTGACACGGTTAAGACAACATGAAGTACCATCAGCTACTGTAACACGTCGAAAAAGGAGCACTTACTTGTGACGGGTCATGGGCTTGTTTGGTGTGTAGTGGGGGTTCACACCTCCCTTGAACAAGTTGTATCTGTTTCCATAGAACGGGTTTACATGGCCTCCGTAGAAGGTCCCTTTACTGTCCACTATTGTCAGCAGCGCTCCTAGGAGAAAGCTCTTCAGCAGCAGCTGACCCATCTTGGTCCTCCGTTTGTTGTTCTCTTTTTTAAGTGAACTGCAAAAAACTGCAAAATAACTTCCCAAAAGTAGAGAGATGAGGTCCCAAGGTCCCGAGGATCCCCGCTGCCCCCTTGTCTTCAGTGGGCCCAGACACACAGCAGCCCAGAGCCCTGTGGCATCAACAGCATTCTGCCTCGGCGCCTGCAGCTCTCCAGTGCTGAGCGCACCGTCGCTAAAGCAGAGAGAAAAGTGGTGGAGGCGAGAGGGAGGGGAGAGGGGTGGAGGTGGAGGGGGATGGGGTGTGTGTGTGTGTGTGTGTGGGGGGGGGGGGGGCCAGGAAAAAAACACAAAATTGTTGGTGAGGGTGGAGAGGATAAGAGAAAAGAAAAAGAGGGCGGGAAATGAAA
>JAOEHI010017732.1:0-29033 GCA_025447815.1 Percopsis transmontana
TTCCAGGAGGCTTTTGATCTCTGCCGTGGTTATACACTGACTCATCTCCGGGCCACACAGCTGGCTTCGGTAGGTTCGTCCCAGGTTTCCCCAGCCTCCACCACCTACAATGCATGCAGTTTTATACTGTATGGTTCACATTGTGTGATTTCAATGTCAGTAGCCAAGACAGGTTTGTATAAAACAAACGTGGTAATGGTCAGTTTGAATGCATCAGACAGCCATTAATAGATGTAGCTCACACATGCAGTTTAATTTGAGATTTTTCTAAAGGGCACCAACAACAAATGTTATACCAAGTACCAGAAGTCTAGACCCATTTACCAGACGCGAGAATGATGAGGAGTTTCCCATTCTTGTTGAGAAGACTGTGGAAAAAGCTGATGGTGGCTCCAGGGTCCTTGACGTAATACAGCATCTGTTGATACCACCCCAGATAATTAGCTCATATACTGCAGCCATTCACCATTATATGTTCAAATATACAGATGTTCTAATGGGTCTAATGCCAACCTGTATCATGTGAATGAAATCAGCTCTTTTGGTCGTCTCTCTTTCGCTTTCCATTGCTTCTCAAACTCAGAGGCCGTCATCTTATTCCAGGTGAATTTGATGTCATCCAAATCTGGCTTCTTTGACACTAAATCTATGCAAAAACACAAGAAAATCAAAGCAAATAATATATTATTATAATCTGACAATATCTAGACCCAAACAGCTTTCAGAAAGCTATAGTTTAAGACATAATGTGCTCAACTTCAGGCCCTGTCCACACTAGCATGGTTTCGTTTGAAAGCGCATCTTTATCTCTCCGTTTTGGTCTTCCATCCACATTAATCCGGCGTTTTCCAGCACTGAAACCAAAAAAACGCTCTCCCAAGTAGATAAATCTGAAAACACGGTGTTTGCCACCTAGTATGGACAGCAAAAACTGAGCTTTTCAGAAACTCTGACGTCGTCTAAAAAAATTGCATAACAAGTTAAATATACTTTAAAGAGGTATGTCTCTTTGTTTAAGAGAGAATTCCTAGCTGATCTACTAATGTATTTTAACCTAGCTGGCTTTGCACATATTAGCATGGCGATCAAAAAGTCGCTGGTTCGATACCCGCTGACTTCTGTCTAAGTGTCGAGGTGTCCATGAGCAAGACGCCTAACCCTAACTGCTCCCGATGTGTTGGATGGCGCCTTGCATGGCAGACACCACCATCGGTGTATGAATGGGTGGATGTGAGTCAATGTAAAGCGCTTTGGGTGGCCTGTTTGGTACAAATAAGCGCAATATAAATGCAGTCCATTTACCATATCAAAACCAAGAAAGGACATTCCTGTAGCGTAGTTAACATGGTGACCTCAGGTCCTTTCTTTCTGGAATTTTGAGCCTCGTTATTTTCTGCAAAGCAACACTCGCTTTTTTTAGAGAGAGAGGGTGGCGGGTGAAGATTACCCAGTCTTCTTTGATGGCTGCACCCCAAATCACTACAGTATAGTCATGTGATCTTGCATGTGACATCAGCGTTTCTGACAAGCTCAGTTTTCGCCCTCTATACTAGGTGACAAACCTGGCGCCATCAGATTTATCCACTTGGGAGAGCGTTTCTGAAAAGCTCCAATTTCAGTGTTGTAAAATGCTGGAGTAGTGTGGAAGGAAGGCCAAAGCGGAGAAATAAAGATGCGTTTTCAAAACAAAACCGTACTAGTGCGGACAGGGTCTTAGACCTAATCAATTAGACCTTTTTTACTAATCAATATTGTTGAAGGCAGCTTTGAGCCCTATTGCTCACAAAACACTGATTGACAGTTTAGAAAAGTGAGCTCTGAATTACTTCAGACACAATCTGACTGACCAATATTACTCTGTGATTCTTGGTAGCTTGGTTTCATTCCACAAACCAAGTAAGTTGGTGTTCCTTAAGGGTCAATTCTGGGCCCAATTCTGTTCTTGGCATTTCTAGAAAAGTGCTATACAAATACTAGTTGTTTGTAGTTCAAAGTATTATATGCCCGCCTAGAGGTGTACCTTTGTAGTCACGTAACTGTTGTTCATTGGGCTCCACAACCTCGTTATCCACAGTCACTCTTTCATGCTTCATCCTCAGCATGAAAAACATCTCCATATCAATGTCCCCTAGAGATAGACAAATAGACAACAAGTAATATAGAGGTAGTAGGGGTGGGCATCTTGCTCAAGGATGCTTACAGGTAGGATCAGGCTGGGGATCAAACCTAAATCTTGCCCCCAACTATTTAGGGCAGGATGGTCTAGTGGTCTAGGTGTTGGACTCCCAGCCAGAAGGTCGTGGGTTCAAGCCCCAGAGTTGGCCTTCCTGTAAGCATCCTTGAGCAAGATGCCTAACCCCTATCTGCTCCATGTAATGGCACCATGTAACTGTTGACAAATGTACTAATTGTAAGTAGCTTTGGATAAAAGCGTCTGCTAAATGCTGTAAATGTACTTACTTTTGTTTCTGATGTTTTTGTTTAAATTCTGAACAAAGTTCTATACAGCACGCATTGCAATTTTCACAAACTATTTGCAAATTGAATAAATTGTCACAATATAATACACAATTAAATAGGTTTAGGACATTTCATGAGTCTCCTGAGTCAAAAATCTCCAACAAATTTTGTGGATAAATGCATAAAATATTACCATTGAAATCAATATTCCCTGACTGGCAGGTTTCTTTCCTCTAGTCCTTGTTAAATGTGACATGTAATCACGGTAAGTACAGATAAAAGGTGAATAGACATCTACACATGTTTAATCACATGTTCAGTCGACATAGACAGTGCCATGTTGATTTAATTTTGGCACAAATGGAACCCCATACGGAACACACAAAATTTTTTAAATATTTTACACATGCACCGCTTCCAACTCCGATGACATTCAGGTGGTCCTTTTCTTTTCCAATGCTAAGGGAACAATACAACACTGTGAGCAGATATATTTAGGCGGAGTTTGCCGTATTTGCACTGGGGGGGTCCAAACAAATTTTAACTGACGTCAGCACACAGCAGCGGTTGCGTTAGACCGCATACGGCAATTTCTGTGTTACCGTACTTGTGGTAACACTGAAGCCCAGTGTCGAAGGTCAGGTTTCGCTACTGCACAAAAAATAAATACAGGTAATATATTATGACGGAATTTGTACGACACTGTCCGTCAAAATGACGGGCAACGAAAAGGTCTAACGCAACCGCTGCTGACGTCAGTTGAAATTAGCTTGGACCCCCCAGTGCAAACGGCAAACTCCGCCTATGATTAAATGAAAACATTTAGATTGCAATGTATAGGCTACCTGTCTAGTATGTCAGGCAGGGTGTTGTGGATGAAGTTCTGCATGCACTGATGCTCAGAGGAGCGCTCCAGAAACAGTGAGAATGACTTCTGGTACCGGATGTCATCAGTAGTAAGCTTCTTTAATGGAGATGCCGTCTCCAGTAATCGGACAGAAATGTGTAATATCCTTTCAAAAAAAAAAAGTTAATCGAGCTTTCGTTCAAACCATAGTACAACAATTGCTCTTAGTAAAGTTTTTAGCGTTATGAAAAGGCACGTGTCACAAGTCAGGTCACATGAAGTTGATAATCTATATAAAACCATAGACTGTATAAATAAATAAAAACATACTAGCTATATCCAAACTGTCATTTGTTATAGAGTTAATGTCGTTTTACATGCTTGCGAGATGCAGCTGATATGCAGGTGACACTTTGTTGAATATCGTTACAAACTGTCTAGTGATCACAAGAAGTTGATTCAGGCCTAACTGCAATTCTTAACTTAGTATTATCTGACTATCAGTATAATAATTTGTATAACTCAACTGAAATTTGGGTAGAGCTATACTGTAACTATTGTGTGTTTGTTTAAACGGGCCAATAGGTCTGCCTATATGTTTTAGTTACATTGTTGTGTTGCAGTTCTTAATTTAAAACCCTTTGAGAGTTGCTTGAAATCTGCTAAATAAAGATTGACAGATATATTCAGAATTCAATAGCTATTTATCCTTGCATTGTTTCCTTAATACACACTAATACACACTTTTAGTCATTCTCCCCCCAATCAATAGTATTTACATTTTCTGATTTTGCGTGAGAAAATCCATTGTACGTTGCTGCATCTGACATTTTCATTCCAATATCTTACAATACAGCTTTCAGGTGATCCTTTCATGCATATTAATTCACATATTTCAATAGCATTCCAACCCAACCCCCAAAGATTTCAGATACAATACAATACAGTTCAAAAATTTTAACAATTACACAACAATTTAACATTGCAAACTGCATGTTAGGTGGATTTTCCCCAGATATTGTGATGTTGGATATGTACTAGAATTACTTAGCTCGAGACTACAAGAATTATTCAAACATTCATTCGCAAATAACTGGGTGAGTCAAAATGAACAGTCCTCTCACAAGTAGAGGTAGTTAAGCTGGCTACAATTTGAATGGTCTTACAGTCTACCTTAGATACTAGTTAGGAACCTGAACTGTTTCTCATAATACAATAAGTATTTCCAGTGTGTTCCTATAGGGTTGTATACATAAAAGCTTATTTACCAGCATAGCGAATCCGTATATGCACGTCTCTTGGTCTCAGTCCAAGTTTGTAAGGTACTTTAGATAACTCAAATTCCATAATATATGTATGTCTCCTAAAGCTGGCATCTGTTCAAGTTTGTAGGATAAGTATAGCTGGTAAACATTCCATAGTTACAACAAAGATACAACACTTGAAATATACCTCATATTACTGCATAAATCATCAGGCTAAAATAATCTTCTTCACTTATGTGTCACAGGAGAACAAGAACAGGATACACTTATTTTGCGGTGCATATAAAGAAACGAATGTATACATACACAGTTTCAGATCAGATGTGTGGGCAGATCTTTGAAAAGTGGGAGTTGTAAACTCAGCTCTGAAAATACAGTCTGTAATAAAAGTGCAAATTAAATCAAAATAAAGAGTCACTCTTTCGAAATGTAAGTTTCAACGTTTCAAAACTTTTCCCCCTACATATGCGCACCAATTTTCTCTGAAAATGTGTTGGAGAAACACTGTAAAAAAAAAAAAGAGTGCTGCAGTTGTGAACAAGGAAAACGCAAATACAAGATTTGATTATTTTTTTCAGGCTTGCAAAACCGTTTTTATTAGAATTCAATCTTTCAAACACTGAGTTTTAAGCTTTCAAAGCATTTTTTTCAGCTTCGAATCATGGCATGATATTCATCCAATATTTTTTATATTTCTTATTTAATGTATTGATTTAAATTGGCTTCAAATATGGGGCTGGTGTACTAATAAATTACACTCAGTAGCCACTTCATTACGTACACCTTGCAAAACTAATGCAGTCTAATACAACAGTCCTGCAATAAATCTCCCTTTGTGATTGTTATAATGTTCAGTTTGTGTTGAAACCCCGTAAAAGAGGTGGCGGTTCAACTGTGTGAGCATGTTGGAGGATGTAGTGTGTGGTGCTGTTAAACTGTATTGTGTTATGTAGCCTGGACTCACTGGTTGAAGTGAGGTGGGCAAAATAATAGAAACACGTGTCAGTACAACGCAATACCAAAAACTACATCCTCTAAAATCATCATAAAGTTGAATAGCCACCTCTCATAAAGAGTTTAAACACAATCTGAATATTATAACAATCATGAAGGGAGATTTATTGCAGGATTGTTTTTTTAGACTGCAGGACCGTTGTATTAGACCTGGGGGTGTTGGTCTACGACCAGCACCCCCAGGTTGTTGTTGAAGATCACTCTCCCATTAGACTCCACGCTGCAGTCTGGGTGACGCAGGAGGTCCAGGACACCTGCTCTCAATTCAGGGGAGGCCGCCTCGCTGAAGTGCAGCACCTCGGTCAGAAAGTCAAGCAGGAGCTCTCCCTTCTCATCTCCCTGGGTGAAGCACTCTGTGATATCCAGTTGAGATGGCAGCTCGTAGCTCTGGTAGCCCATTCCCTTGGCTTCCAGGAGGCTTTTGATCTCTGCCGTGGTTATACACTGACTCATCTCCGGGCCACACAGCTGGCTTCGGTAGGTTCTCCACAGCTTCCCCCAGCCGCTCTCACCTGGAAAGCATGCAAGATACAGTATGAGCTGCATGGATGTATTTTCATGATGTTTGTATCCATATTGGCTGGTGTGATGTCAGTAATGTGGGTCACCACATGCACTTTAAAAGGTGAGTAGATACTGGAAATCCATTGATTGAACTTTACAAACATGGAAGTTAACAGAGTTCCCTTTTTGCAGATGCTTTGGGCTTTGGGCTCTTCAAAGTATACCTTAGTTTCTCCTCTTGTGGACACTTGTGGTAGTGCACGACCTCAACGCATGCGCACTGCCACTGTACGTTAATACCACGCCCCGCCTGTTAGCGCACGCTCAGTGAAGCACGCTCAGTGAAGCACAGGTCCGCGAGGGAAGAAACTCTAGACTGGAATGTTCCACGGACGCGCTTAGTAGCCTTAACTCCCTCCTAGTGAAACAAACTACTTGAACCACCGCTGGAAAGCTTATTAAAGAGCTAGTTCCTAGGGCCTACTGCTAGTCTTTTCTCGCCCGTTTGGAGGATAAGGTATAGGGGGCGTCTGATTGGAGGATAAGGTATGGGGGGCGTCCGATTGGAGGATAAGGTATGGGGACGTCTGATTGGAGGATAAGGTATAGGGGGCGTCTGATTGGAGGATAAGGTATGGGGTTGTCATTTGTTTCTATGTGAAATGTGGGCATGTGTAGCTCTTTGAGACTGTAATGTGAATTACATATCAAACAAGTGTCGACCAAAGCACAACAATTTTCTGTCCAATCTAGACCCATTTACCAGACACGAGAATCATGAGGAGTTTCCCATTCTTGTTGAGAAGACTGTGGAAAAAGCTGATGGTGGCTCCAGGGTCCTTGACGTAATACAGCATCTGTTGATACCACCCCAGATAATTAGCTCATATACTGCAGCCATTCACCATTATATGTTCAAATATACAGATGTTCTAATGGGTCTAATGCCAACCTGTATCATGTGAATGAAATCAGCTCTTTTGGTTGTCTCTTTCGCTTTCCATTGCTTCTCAAACTCAGAGGCCGTCATCTTATTCCAGGTGAATTTGATGTAATCCAAATCTGGCTTCTTTGACACTAAAACTAGTCCAATACACAGACAAGACAAGCAAAGGACACAAACGGTGATTATAATCTGACAGTGTCGAGAACCACAACCTGTGATACGCGTGGATTAGGGAAAATCTAAAAGTTGGGTCACTTGTGTAATTAAATTATTTCTGCATCTTAACTTTAAGATGCAAAAAAAAGCTGTTATGGCCATTTTACATTTCGGCAACATGTTTCCATTTTAGCGCTCCCCAAGAATAATGTATCGACACTTCATCAGGAGCAGCTTGCTGTGAAAATCTTTAAAAGCAGCCACAATAACAGTCATATACAGATGGTACAGAAGTCTAAAATGAGCATCGAATAATGCTCCCATGCCATCGCGGCATGTCGCGAGACGTTTTGGGCTGTTGGGTGCGGTTTCACCAAATAACCGCCAGGTGGCGTTTAGCACATCCGAGCACTGCTTGGCCAAAATGCTTTGCAATGGAACAATTTCAGGCCAAGGTGGCAGACGGCGAAGCGAGAGCTACCGGTGCTAAATACAAATTTTAATTGTACTTTACTACGATATTGTTACATTTTGGGGGAATACACAGTAAATTAGAACTCTGGCGCCCTCTATTGGCCTTCTCGTGTCCATACATATATTCACTGCATGGTGCGACATTATGCGACGTAAACCCATGCAAGTTACTGTTCCCCCGTCTGTATGTTCAAAACCCTTTTCTAAACGTCTTTGAACATACAGTATACATGTAGGTAGCATTTTCTAGCAAGATACTGGTGGATGTGGCGTACTGTGTGCCAGCACGGAGGTGTACCTTTATAGTTATGGAGCTGCTGGCCGCTGGGCTCTACAACCTGGTTATCCACAGTCACCCCTGGGTGCTTCATCCTCAGCTGGGAAAAGATCTGCAGGTCGATCTCCCCTGAAGGACACAGAGAGAACACTTCCTTTTGTTCACCCAAAAGAATTACAAGGATTGCCCTTCACAACCTATTTGCCAATGTATTAAAACAGTGCATCATGGGTAGGTTTCTTCTTTCTAGTGCTTGTTAGATGTGACAGGTTGACAAGAGTGCCCTCCAGTAACAGTCTAATGTGGTAAAGAAAGGTTAAGCAGGCAGAACAACCGTTGTGATTAACCGATAAGGTACAGTATATACAGTACGTGCTCCAATAGCTTTACTGAATGTGTATTACAGCCTCATTACTCCTAAATAAAACCCAGGTAGCCAAATAAATAGTGACTTTTACATTACTGACATGATTAATATTCATGGGCGAGTAATGGTTATTTACTAGAGCAAGCTGTACATTTGTTTACACTGTAAACAGTGTGCAAGCAAACTGTAGAACACAGAGCAGACCTCATCAGCCACTGAGGTTAAAGATTATTTTTTCCACCTGGAAAGTTGCATACAGTATAAACCCTCAGGGTGAAAGGTCCATCACAGCTATAGATTACACAATTGTTTAAACAGCAATGCTAACTTGTTAATGCCAACAGATACAGATGGAGGGTAAATGGTTCTATTTTCATACCTGCACCGCTTCCAACTCCGATGACATTCAGGTGGTCCTTTTCTTTTCCAATGCTGAGAGAACAACACAATACCACAGTATTGTATTGCAGATATTCAGGAGAGAAAGCTACTGTTTTATCACAAAAGCTTCAGGAGATTTGGTTTTTAAATTGTCCAGTTGTACATATGGTAATAGGCCTATCATTCAGAGGGGAGTTGAACATAATAGGCAAGCATGATCGGTGTATTTACACTAGATAATGAGGTTAAACGGGTCAATAAACAGCTCTGTTAAAAAGCCTTTGGCTACACTGCTGGTGTGATCACTAAATTAAATTAAACTCTTTTTTTATTGCAAGGTACCTGTCTAGTATGTCAGGCAGGGTGTTGTGGATGAAGTTCTGCATGCACTGATGCTCAGAGGAGCGCTCCAGAAACAGTGAGAAGGACTTTTGGTACCGGCTGTCATCAGCACAAAGAGTCTCCAGAGGAAACGCCATCACAGAGAAATCTGTCAGAAATGTTCCGTAAAATAAAATGAATAAATATTGAAATCAAATATAGATTACAGGGTAGGTTAGTCTGTTTTTGTCAAATCCTTTTCCATTTCGAGAACCAGATTAGATGAGGTTCCTATTGGAACATAACAAATAAATCTGTCCTTACAATTTTTATACACAATGCCTTATCTTACAAACTAGTGTGTGTGTATTAGCTAACTGCGCCACCATTGGCTCAGGCTGTCGCGTGCAGCCTTCGGGCTACCGTGTATCTGCAACACTGCATCTACATCAAAAGACACGATGTCATCACGAATCAAGACATGTCATTCGCCCGTCTTGCGTGGTGTGTTTGTTAGTGACACGGACGTTGCGTTTGCGGAAAGCTATCGAATTGTGAACGACGAGTACCGATCTGGGACACAACGGCTCATGATTTATGGCTGACGGATATCGCCCAACATAACTCGGACTTCAGTTATGCTTCTGTCAATAAGCACGCGCACCCTTGGAATGTTTGATGTATGCATGTTTCATACATATATATGTGTATATATATATATACACAACATTCAATATGCACGTCGTCCGCCATCTACAGAATCCATCGGGCTTCAAGAGAACGTGTAATTGTCACTTACGTGTCGAGGGAATGGAGGAAGTAACGAGGTAGTGTTGTTATTGACACAGAGCGGGACTCCAGCCTGAGTAAATCCCGCCCACACAACTCGTCCGTGGGAGTGTGTGAGGTTGTTACATTGGAGGCTATATTGTATTAACCTAATAGGAGAGTAGCCTATGTTCTCCTTCTACGGCCGATGTGTCTGTGCGTAGTGCATTTCCGAGGAAACAAGAAAACCCGAAACTAAACACTTTAGTTTATTATCGAAATAAACTGTAAGAATTGTTTAGCAGCTCCAATTCAGCGAGCTCACTTTAAAGGCAGACTTAGAGGCACTTAGAGGCAAGTTCTTTTATTTCCTATTCCACTAAATAGGTATAAATCGAGCCCCTGTTCTGCTTGCTAATCACATTGTAGTCTACTTTATAGGAACGATTAAGCTGGAGGTAACAGATATTTCATAATTAAAACAGAACCCATTTTCCAGCTGTTCCCAGTCTTTAACAGAAATCTGCAAATATGCTTAAGAGGCAGTAAAATAGATACATTATACATAACAAGATCTGCACCACCCATCAGAGAGCCTGACAAACCAATTCGAAATCAGCCGTCTCTTAAACTAAAGAGACAGTCTTAAATAAATGAACTGGATTTGTCAAATCATTTAAACAGTTTCCTTCATGTGGCTGTGTGCCATGATCATGACAATGGCTGGACAATCTGATTGGAAGGTAATACAAGTCTAAAACCAGATTCTTACAGTGTAATCTAGGCTCGGTCTAGGATCTTATCATTATACTGCAAGCCATTAAAGCCAAGGATTCATATCACACCGGAGTGAGGGGGTGAATCTCCCAACAGCTCCCAGGTTCCCTCTTGTACAAAACAAAAAGTTACAGTAAACGTTTTTCCACACAAAGTACCACAATTTATTAGCATTTTTGTCCATCTCTCCAGTTACACACAATAGTAACACATGTAGTACTACTGTAAATAAGAATGTAGCATTCTATCGACTGTGTTGTGGGATGCTATCCCAATGAAAATGTTAACCAAATTAAGTAGGACAGACCTCTCTGAAGGCCACTGAAAGATTGGTTTGGCTCCACATGGTCCTATAAAAGGAGAAGTTGTCATATATTAAAGGCGACGTTATCATTTTTTGCTCAATACTTTCACAATCATTACCTATGGATAATGGGTTTCACAAATGGGTTTGATTAGCAAAATGCATTTCTTTAATTAGCCCAATATCGATGGAAACAATGGCTCAGAGAAAAGAAACAAATATCAAATGTTTGGCAACTTGTAAAACAGAATCATTGCAAGGCCACTTAGAGCACTTTCAGCCAAAACAGATCAAGCATGCATACATACAACTGACCATTGTTGTAACAATTGTTACAATAAGTAACAACAATATTGTAGCAACCATAAAGATAGTTTAGTTTTAAATGACATTTGAAAGGAGTTCAATTCACAAAAGGCCAAATCTCGGATTTGTGGAGATTGAAAAATGAGGGAAACACATTATGGCCAGAGTCAAAATTAACTTGAGCTGTTTTTTTTATGAATAATGCCGTCAAGAATCTGTTAGGTTAAGTTCACAGAATATTGTTTAATTTAGCAATTAAGTTAAAATCACTTTGCAAGAGCATTATGGACTTCCCTAACGGCATAAAAATATAATAAATTTTTTTTTGCCATGCCTGTCTGCAGTAACCTGCATGTTGTCATGTTTGTAGACTCATGTTTAAAATAAGATAAGTAATACATTAAGCAGGAATGTGAAAGAAAACATAGGATATAAAGAAGAGGAAAAGGTAAAGAAAATTCTTTATAATAATTTACATTATTCATTTTGATAAGAGAACTGAGCTCTGTATGTCTGCTTGTTAATCAGTGTTAATCCACATTGAGCAGCAGTTTGTTCTTGTTTATTCTTGAAAAAAGGTGACATTTGCTTCTGAAAAGAACATTTGTGAGAAAGAAAAAAAGCCTTCTTACCACCATCACTGCAGTCTGAGCTTGTATTCAAAATAATATGATTTATGCTGCTGCATTATTCTGCTCACTCAACGTTAAGTGTGCTATAATATACATTAAACATAAGGACTAGCTTTGATAAAATTGCAGTATCAACAAAAGCATGATATTAATATTTTACCTTTCTCTTTCTGAGTCAATTTCCTTCTCCTTCTTCTCTATTTGAATACGATGCTGGTAGTTCTCCCTATGCAGTTTGATATCATTATTAATTGGCTGGTATTAATTCACTGTTGCTACATTTTGTTAATCAAATTCTTGACTGAATTTATCATAAAAATAATCAGCTATGACTGTGTGTTTTTACCAGAGAAACAAATGTGTTGTGTCTTTGTGTTGCCAAACTCAAGGCAAGCCCGCATTTGGTTTACTGTTGAAAGTCCATACACACATCATATGGCATCACAAGTTGACAGCTATAACTTGCATCACAATTTGAACACTAAAAAAAGGTAGTTTGAAAGAAAAACAAAAATGATTCAGCACTAATGTAGTGCATAGAGCCTGCCTTCCCAGTTCATCCAAAAAGGTCCGTTCACAAAGAGACGTGTGGCATTTTCCTCACAAACGTCCAGGATTGATGAAAATGCCCTACCAATCAAACGTCCAGACATCCCGTGGGTCCGCCTTCCAATGTTATGCTGTCACACACACACACACTGCGCTGCCGAGCCGATGGCGTGTAATAACATCACCTGAGGACCCGCTTGCTCCACAAAACACCTTCTTGGGAGGGGGTTTTGATGTCCAATGGGCTTTAAACAACACTCTTACGACACATTCACACCGCTGCCAGCGGGGTGGGGGGGGGGGGTCCTTTTTCTGTGACACGCAGTGTTTCTGACAGTCGCCACCCAACGGCAGCCAATCATGTGCGACCGTCGCTCTGTGTCCCCGCCCAGCAGCGCCACGCCATTGGCTCGGCAGCCTCTGCTGTATGCTGGTTCAAGATGGTCATGGTCAGTAGATAGCGATAGGCAATGCGGTCGGATGTCTGTCCGTTTACATGTCCGCGTCCCCGTCATAGGCTAGGGTCAGGGGCTTCTGTGGGGGGGACGTCTTCGCGGTCCTGGACGACTTGCTGGAAGAAATAAAAGCCACAGAGAAAGACAAAGACAGGGTAGTGACTTAAAGCCCCGATGAGCTATCTGATAGCTACACCAGCACACAACATGGGCAGCATGAGTCATCACTTGACAGGGTTGTTTTTAGGGCAGGAGGACTTTTCCTCAGCCTCTCTGTGAGCAGGATGTCCTCACAAACTCCATAGAAACGCATGTTGCAGTGTGTTGCAACGGATTTGTTGTGCCTTTTCAAGGAACGCAAGTGGAATGTTTGGCTATGAAATTAATTGAGTGAGTAATATACCTACCAAACCAGAAATGATAATGCGCAAATGAATAACATTAGGATGAATCCAACAGCAGTCACGCCGTAAACCCACAGCTTTAGTCTTCCATCTGTGCAATAAGGAAACAGAGGATTTACAATCATCTCCTGCAAAGCAATCACAGCACGCTGAAACCTGAGGAAACGCTGCCATTCTCCTTACAAAACCACATTCCATTCCATTGTCTATGTGCCTATGTGCCTATGTACAGTGCCTAATGATGAAAAGTCTTTCATTAAAGAGCATAAAAGCCCCCGGCTAGTGCGAAGATCACCCGAGCCCATGCCAGGTTCAAAGCCAGACGAGATCTGAAGCAGAGAGCTCGTCTGAGCCGTGGGGGTGATCTGTGTGTGTGTGTTGGGTCAGTACCTGGGCCAACAGGCCTCAAGGTCCATTCGCCGAAGAAGTCCTGGGCCGGCGAAGGTCCCGGCTTTAATCTTCCAGAGCTGGTCTTCACGTCCGCCTTCTTGTTGTCCGCCCCTGGTGTTCTGGTGCAGTAATCCAAGAAGCCGTGTGTAGTCATCACCTCGGTGTAGCCCTTCTCACAGCCGCACACGCCACTCTGCGGAGGAGGAAGGGGGAGGGAGGGGGAGGAAGGATCCTGGGTTAGGGGCTGCCGTAATCGACCATTACCGACACCATTACCATCCTAGAGACTCCATTATCCCAGCAGAAGGCTGTGACGTGAAGGACCATGGCCTTTTATCGGAGCTGCTCAGCCATCCATAGACGTGACTGCATATAGCACTGTGAGTGACATATCGAGGGGATGCGTCTTAACAAATGAGCAGTGGAAGGTGTCAGTATTGTCCACGTGCATGAACTCCTGCTGAGAATGCCGGGATTCACTATTCACTAATAAGTACATTTTAAAGGATTTAACAGTTATGTGCTTCAGGCATAAACAGAAACAGTAAGCACCAGTGTGTATTTTAATTGCAGTTACACAGAGGTTACTCTAAGGGGCAGTAAAGGTCCAAGCTTTAAACACCTACCTTGTCACGTTGGTTGCAGAAATAAACGAACCGTCCTTTTATTTACATAATGGATGCTACTTTTAATATACAACCTTTAGCAGAAAGTTGACGTGTGGTTCATGACATGGCAGGCCATACACACTGCTTCTCAGAGAACTGTTTACAGGGAATGAACGGGATTACGAGGGAAGTTGGTCTTACCGGCGTGCAGTGAGAGAAGGGTTTGGTGCAGCGTGGATGGCAGTATCTGACCGTCGACGGCCTGTTCTGTGAGAAACACCCCCCTACGCAAGCACACACACACACACAGATCAGCAAACAAATGAGGTGTCAGGGCTGATTAATGGCGTCTATCAGGACGCCTGATCAATCTAAGAACACCACATGTCAAAATATAAACACATGAACATAACTCATCTTCTTCCGTGCGATGGGAGATTACGTATTCGCCAAACACATCTTACAGGATCCCATTTACCTTCCACTTATAACGCATCAAGCTCCCCCGAAAAAGCTTCCCTCCGCACAGTTACCTTTCTCCTGTTTCTCTACCCTGCTTCATTTCCCACCAATACAAATGGGTCATTATATTCATATGGATTGAAAACCTCCCGGCACAGACTCTGGCTCATTGATTACTTATGTTTAGAGGGAGAGGAGAAATCAATGTTCGCTCTGTGGCGACCAGAACATGAAGTAGGGAGGTGTAGTCATCAACTAGGCCGCCATCTTGTGCCTGTGTGTGTGTGTGTGTGTGTGTTCGTCTGATGTCCTCCACCTGTCACGTTGGCACCGTCAGAGCGTTGACACCACACCGGCCTCTCGTTGTCACTCCAGCTGCCTGTCCTCCACTGGTAGCTGTGACACCCCCCCCCTGTAAACAGGACACAGGAGCCCACAGCTCATCACGGGTACGACACCCGGCCAGCCTTCCCCCTTCATAGCTCCTTCCTCTCATGAAGTGTAGCGCGGCTGTAGCTTCAACTGAAGGCAGCTCACTTCCCACACGCTAAAACACTCCAGCCTTGACGCTTGTGTTTCTACACACAATTCGAAAATTAGATGAGATAAACTGGGTGGAAATGTATGAGAGGAGCCATTTTGTGCTAGTGTAGAAGAGATCTGGCTTTCCCCGAGGGTTGCTACAGAGTGCCCATGCCGAACGGGCTGATGGTCAGACTGCTAATCTCTCCATTGCTACCTCTATACTGTATGGAGATGTGCGCATGCCTACGCAAATTAAACACAAAGACATGAATGACGGCTCTGTCTCTACCACTCTGCCACATTAAATATTGGTTCAAATAAATAAAACTGAAAATAATATCTAGACAATAGTGCTGAATGGGGCTTATGTCTGTCATACATCTATATATTATACTAACCGTATGTCCATATAGTCAGTACAACAGCCCCATTGTACTGTCTTATACAGCACAGTATGTACTGGGAATCCAGTATATCACATGACTTCGCCTATTAGATAAGATAAGATAAATCGGCTTCCATTGATCTCCTGAGGAAAGTGGGTTATCACAGCAGAATTACAGCAGCCACGTTTACCTTGGTTTTGTTACTTTGCTTTATAGATAAACAATTCAAGAGACTGTGGGCCCTAGTCTCCCGGTCAAGGTGCAAGCAGAGGCGCAAGGTGCAAGTTCATGGGGCCAGTTGATCTAAGCTGTGGCCAATCCCCTTTTTACTAATTTCGGGACATGTGGCAGTGGTGATAAACGGGCGCAACATCTGGCCAAAGGACTACAGTTGAAAATTAACCGTCTGGCTAACACTGGAACATTTACAGAAATGTTAATGAATGTGCGCTGTCCATATAAATAAAAAAACAAAAAATAGTCGATAGACTGTGCGTATCTACGCTGTCTAGGCCTACAGCCAATGATGTATTCCATAGTCACTATAAAGATTGTCAGACAACATACACATTAACACCAATTCCAGTGTGATATGAGACAACACAAACAGGATCTTTGACAAGCTACCGTTCAACGTGTCAGCGTTCTCACCAGTGTCTTCATCTCTTTCCTGCGCATTTCATGAACACAGCAGCGGACCTTAAATAGTTGTGATCACAGATTATTTAGCATGGGCCATTAGTTCTTCCATTCAGTTTGAATGAAAATAATACGCGTAATGTTCTATGTTCTATTGTTCATCGACTGTTTTATATTGGAAGACAAAAACAATCAATGATCGTGTATACATTTTGTTTTGTGATTAAAAGGGTTAAGAACAGTAGTCATTAGTTACGTTATTCACAAAAAATGGGCCAACATAACATACATGGATAAATCTTCGCATAAAGCCCCGAATCTACCACACAATTCCTGGGTCTGCGCTAAGACTTATACTGACCAGGCGGAGACGCTAGCGCAATATTTGACTTTATCTGAGACCCCACCACTTGATTTTGACAGACACACCCTCTCCTGCGCCCCACGCGGATTTCGGCACAAGCAATGTCTTAGTGAGCTGGGAAATTAGCAAATGCGCCCAGGCAGGAGAAATACCACCTTGCGCCCAACAAAACTTCTGTCACTACTTCTGCGTTAGCGCTACCGTTGGCCTTGCCGTCTGGAAAATAGAGCCCTGTATGTTTACTCTCTACTACAGTTTATATATGAAGATGACTTTGACAGATGCACTCTGCTACTAGTCTATATTAAATTACTATAAATTAATATTGCGGTTGTTAGTCCGTTCTTTTGTGTTATGCTCGTGTTTGGATAGGCCTATTAGTGCCTAGGGTCTGTATGCTTCAACCACCTCTGGGGACAGTGCGGGTCGGTTCTCTGGCACCAGTATTTTGGGGGTGGGGGGCTGAAAAGCTTGGGAACCACTGCGAGCTCTACAGACCATGCTGCTGATGAAATTAATCTTTTGAGAAGAGCAAGATGTACTTTTACTTACGTATCGTATGTAAATACGAATGGAGAGAATATTTCAGAATCTTGTACGGATGAGGGCTTCATCATGTACTGCCACCCATCCCCGCCCAGCGGTTCCCTCGGTGCTGTACCTGTGCAGGGCTGGGTCTCAAACACCTGGCGCGGGCAGTTGTCCTGGTTCTCCGGGACCTGGACGACCACGGCTCTGGAGCGGGCCTGGCGACCCTCGGTCTCGAAGCTCCGCCCCTCCAGACAGGTCAGCTGACACGAGCTCCACGGCGACCACTCCGTCAAATGACAGTCTCCTGACGTCATGGGAAGCCTGTGTTATTATCACGTGGTATACACACACGTTTTCCTACTCTATGTGGTATTTAAGGTAGTTGGATAGTCAGTCGATGGACACAAGCTATGCATCAGGCTATGAATTCAGCTCCAGCCGCCGAGGCCCGAGACGCTGACCGCCAGACTAACATGCAGATCTGGTGCTTGTGACGTAAGCGAATGCACAAAAGAAATGATTCAATGCCTGCCAACGCGCTGCTGACTGTCCATTAGCATGAGCCTGTGAACTAGCTTTCATCTTCACAGAAGCCTCTCTCTCTATTATCTCTCCTCACGCTGTCGGAGGCTTTGGAGACACGCTGGCAACGAAGCTACACATTAAAGACGCGCTCCTTGATGGAGCTATAGTGCACCAGAACCACATATGACCATTGTGGTCTATCTTTAAGAGTTCCATTCACAGTGACAGCTGATCATTAAGCTAAGGCAGCAAGGTGTCTGGCCTGTGTGGTTATGAAGGCAGAACTAGAGGCTATACGTCCCTCTTACAGCCAACATCAATGCATATATATACACACCGATGAGCCAAAACATTGTGACCACTCCTAGAGGAAAACGGGAAAACGAATAACCGTAAGGTGTTGCATGTCAAGGTCTGGGATACATTAGGCGGTAAGCCAACGTTATGTTCTCGTAGTCAACGTGTTGTCGGGGGGGGGAACGGGCAGGCGTAATGACCTCAGCCACTTTGACAAGGGTCACACGGTCACGGCCAGACCGCTGGAGACCCCACAAGCCTGGCTGGGTCGGAGCATCTCCGACCCAGCCAGGCTTGTGGGGTCTCCAGGTCAGCAGGGGTGTGTCCCTCCCACAGTGGTCCGGGGAGGGACACACCACGCACTGGGCTGCAGGGTGCTGGGAACCCAAGGCTCATCGAAGGGAGGATTGTATCCCAACACACAGTGCAGCGCCCCCTGCTGCGAACGGGGCGGCGTGGCCGCGGACCGCTCCGCTCACAGTGCCCATGCCGACCCATTAAGACCACCCAGGTGGTCATAATGTTTTGGCTCATCGGTGTACAGTAGTCTACCTAGTCAGTATGTATGTAGCGTCTACTGCAGACTATTTATGAATCCTCTTTACATTTCCATGTACATTTATCCAAAGCGACTTACGTTTACACACACACACGTGTCAATAGCTGAATAGGTCATGCACCAAACACCACTCTGTTAGAATAATGACAGCAGCATGTCATCAAGGCTAACTTAGTTATACATTTCACAACATACATTACATATCAACATGACATTCAATACTCAAATATATTGCTAACAGCCTAAATACAAGCAAAGAGCTTCCACCTTCTAACATGGAGCAGGAGAGAGCTGCAAAGAGAATACTGTAGTACTGCGTGTCATCGTCCTCTTTATTTCTGTGTGGCCTCACACCACAATGGAACAACAGGAACGACTCTGACAGAGGCCTCCAGTTAGTAACTGTGGGGCAGAGTCACTTGGAGTCCCGGAGGCCCGCAGGTGTGGACACCAGAGCCAGAACCAGAACCAGGCCGTTACCTGGGCAGGGCATGAAGCAGGACAAGGCAAGCTCCTGCTGGCTCCTCCTCCACAGCTGGTCTCCACACAGCTGCTCGTCCACGGGCCCGGCATCGGGGGAGTCAGGCCCGTTGCCCCAGTGGGCCACACACGAGAGGTTCCTGGTCCGCAGACCCTCGCCGCAGTCCGCACCCTGCACGCACACACACACACACAGTAGAGCGAGGCGTTAAGACAATGAGGGTTACTGTTAAAGTGGAACGCAATTAGCCGAACCATTAATCTGTGATGTTGTGTGTTTTACGTATTATTACCCCCCCCCACCAACACACACACTTGAAGGGGAAATAGGCTTTAGGCTTTCACAAGTCCCTTTAATAATAAAGTTCATGTGTGAAAATAAAACACTTGAATGTGACATTCACAATTAATAGTTCCCAACTCCAGAGTGCTGCCTATGGCTTTGTTAATCTTGTTGTACTGGGGTGGGCTGGGGGACTGGAAGACATTCAATTAAAGCTCTATTCAGCAGAGACCCAGAATAAAGGCTAGATATGCATCAGCACAGCCGTTGGAAAGGCCTCATTGGCTCTAGAGAGCCGTTCCGTTAACACGTCACGCCACATTTCAACAGGAAAGCCAAATACCAGGACTGTTCACTATAACCTGTAGGGCTTCATCTATTGTTGTATCCCATTTGTTTACACCAACAGCCATTTGATCTTATTAGGGAACAGACAGGAAAATTAAGGAAAAGGATTACAAGTTCATAAATAAAAAAGGAATCTAAAAATGAAGCACAAGGCGATGGTGCACAGCGATGATTTAATAAGAAAAACAAAACAAAAAGAAGAATTTTTTTTTCCGTATTTAGTCAAGCAAAGTAACCTGCCAAAACAAACCTCTGTTTTACACCCACGCCAACATGAACAGCTATTTTTCATCTATATGTTTGAGTCATTCTTATGTTCTATTCATTAGCGAGAGCCTGGACAGACAGGGATTACAACAGTTACACTGTGTACAATAGCTTAGTCTTCCTGGTAACTCTTTTACGCTTATTAGATCCGAGTGCCAAAGTGGTTCACTTAATCGTATGGTTTGGCAATGCACCCACAATCCCACGCGAGCTCACCGACTGGCCTTTGTTTGTTGCAGCGTTACTACGAAAATGACACATCACTGGTGAGAATGATTGATAGCATGACATTGACACAGTGCAGAGCGCCATCCAATGAGATGTTGAATGCATTTCAATGGGATGCGGGCACATGCCTACACCAAGGTTTCTCATAGCATTGCATTGACACTGTGCACGAACAGCCTGCTTTATCATCTCACAGCTGCTCTGTTGGTAGGAGATCTGCCTAGGAAGGCTGGTGTATTAAGATGATCTCATTCCCATGCCAGCGGAGATATTCCTGGACAATCTTAGCCTAATGGCATGGGGGATTTATCTCCGTAAAAACCCATTCAGCTGCACGGCAGTAATGAAGGGATTGTGATCACCAAGGATGTACAAATATCCTGAAGCAAATCAAACACTGTTCCATTTTTTATCAGGGAGGCTAATGTGTGCCATGAAAACATCCCAGAATATCAATCCGCTGCGCAGGAAAACCAGGATTAATTTCCAATTCCCAATCCTTCGTTCTTTTGCCCAAGTGAGGCATTGTGAATTATCTTATGGATCTTTGGGTCCCAAGTTGACCAACTGTTATTTGTCTTGGCCAAACTTTGCCATTCTCCTTCGAGCGCTTTCCTAAGATAAAACCACTTCAACCATGGCCTCCCATGGCTGGAGGTCTTTTGAGTGGTAATGCACCCGGGCACGTAGGGCTTAGCATGAAAACCCCAGCAGTGTTATGTTCTTGACACATGCATGCTGCTCAAATGCATGGCAGTGGTTTCTCTTACACACAATACACACGGTCTCAAATCTTCTAAATCCTCCGACAGACAGCAGCTTCACACATATTGGAGGCAATTTAGCCTGTGAAAGGGAAATGTCTACCGCATTGCTTCTGTACAACCACTGCTGCTGAATTACAACTCCCCAGAAAGAGGAGCAATTATTTGAAAAATACAACTATAAAGAATGTGCTCTACAAAGCCTTACCTACACTTGCTGTGGATGAACTGTGTGACCAGAGTAACAATCGATGATGAAGAACCTTCACCAGACTTTTATGTAAAAGATATACTCCTCATTAGTCTAGATTCAGACCAGGGTTACTATCAGCAGTATTTAACACATCTAACATGATTCGTCACACTAGAAACATCATGCCCCAGTCTGCATATCACTGTAGCAGCAGTAATGGCACTTGGTACAAAGCACAAAGCGCTTGCATATCTCTGACCTGACTGGAGAGGAACAGTGTCAAGGAGGTTTGTAACACCGGCTAACACTACAGCAGTGACAGAGGAAGATGTATGTGTACCTGTACTGTGCAGGGCGACCAGTCACTTAGCACCCAGCTGTAGCAAGGCTTTATGGGGCAGGGCTTGGTCTGGGTCAGCTGGGTGGCACAGGGTCTTCCCTCCTCGTTGGCGTGTTTTAGGACTCTCCTGGAGCGCACGGTATGGCCTGCGGGGTTAAGGACACACTGGTTAGGCTCCCCCCCGCTGGGCACTGTGCCCACACTGGTTATACGCACCTCATATTTACATACACGCAACATAGTAATACAGTTATAATTTCAGAGTGTTGAAATGGCCCATCTGAAGTGCATCTTCTTCCCCCCCAACCAGGGGGTCTAGACCCCATGCTGACAACCACTGGAAGAATACACCACCGTTTTGCATAGAGACAAAAGAACAACCACCAACACAGTCAAGCATTTGCGTATCTAATAATATACATGCACCAGCCTACGTAGGTGTACAGCAAAATATTATTTATCTTAAACATGCTGTTTAACATGTCGAAACAAGTCGCGTTAAAGGTGTCAAAACAATGTAAATGTGATATGAACCAACGGGGAAAACACATAATTAGGTGAAAAGGACTTTTTTTATTTATCTGTCAAAATTAGACAAAATTAGATAAGTGATACATTTATGCAAAAACAAGGACTGTTGAAGCCACAGTTAACACAATGTGAGTCGCAATTAAAAAACAAATAGGCACTTAGTCAGAGCGAAGTGCTAGCCAAAACTACATTGTTTTGGCTGCTTAGCCTTTGTAGGATGGCGCAAGATGAGGAGTCTTGCGAACAGCAACTAGCTATTTTCTTTGTCATAAAAAACAAATCGCTTTTTTCTCCTTTAACTGAGGTGTACCTTAGGTTAATCGTTTTGGTCAGAAATGTTTAGGGGGGTCAGAGAGAGAGGGGGGCTCATTCTGCTGTTGGTGAGAAGTAAATCCCCCACGAGCTAGTGTCCAGGCCGGACGCTAGCTCACTAGCTCACTAGCTCACTAGCCACTGGCAGCTATCAAATTGTATATGGATACGGTGCAGAGACTACAGAGACTGCAGAGAACGCCTGAGCTGTGTGGGACTGAATGGCGCCGCCACTGTTGCGGCTGCAGTGTTGTGTTGTTGTAATAACCCTAGCAACATAACCACGGCGATGAAGAGGAAGTAACACATTGGGTCTTTAACACTAGAAAAGCCATGTTAAAAGTTGAAGTTGCATTTATCTAACGTTTTCACGTTTTCCAATCTTCTTATGACCACCAAGGGAAGTGTTATGAGTCATGGTGTCCTACTGTGCCACCTACAGTCGTTCTGTTGGGTTGCGTCGTTGTTCGGTGTTGTCAAACGCTGGCCGGTGGCTTATCTCCGCCTAATTTCGAACCCCCTGCTGAGCACTGTATTCAAACAGCTGTCGACTCGAACATACAGGCCAGTAGAGCAAAGCGTCAGTCAAACATTACATTTGTGAAAGCAGAAAAAAAGGACAAAAACGATTTGAAAAGCATAGAGGTAAACTACTACAGGGCAATGACTCAACGTAAATGCCACATAGTATAGTTGGTGTAAGGTTGGTTTTGGGAGAGATGAAGGGGGGGGGCATACATTTACTTACATTGATGTCACAGATTGATATAAATAAATATTTTGTCTTTCTAGTGTTAACCTTTGTAACACAAAACCCAATAGTGGATTAAACAGCCAGTTGCTTTAAACTTTAAAGTCTCTAAGTCTCTTTGTCTCCTTTCTTTCTCCTGTGTTTTGAAGATCACAGTAAAGAGAAAAGAGAAAATGATTGCAATGGCCACATACATCTCAGTGTCAGGGTGGGAGTTTATGCCCACATCAAACTGATTCATACGCAAGGGCCTCGTTCAAGTGTGCCATTAATAACGTGCGACAGCAAAGTGAGTGAAAAGGCAACAGTAAAAATGAGCGTGTTTCTGGGTAATACAACTGGATGCTCGCACCCGGGGGGGACAGATACAGGGTGTGTGCGTGTGTGTGTGGATGGGGGTGTCCTCTATCAGTCACCAGCCAGCCAGCCAGACAGCCAGCCAACCAGCCAGCCAGGATGGGATTGACGCCTTGGGAGAGACACCAAACTCTGGGTCCCGTGCGCCCACGCGCACGCTGGTTTCAGAGAGAGGGAAAAGAAGAAGAAAAGCCGACCCAAAGCGCAGCGTTCCCGCGGCACCCTGACAAAACAACATCTCAGTGGCGAAGCTGACAGATGTGGATGTCTGTGAGTACAAATGCACGGCAGAGCGATACCACGGTGAAAGACTAGCAAGCGAGGGAGGGAGCAACAGACTATGGAGAGGGAAGGAGGGCAGCAGTACTCTTTGTCCCCAGTGAACGGCTTGTGTTCGGGGGGGGGGACTTTTTAGACCGAGTGGCAAACTGTTCGGAGAAGACAGGCCGCCAACAACAAATTAGAATGAATGATGTGGCGAAGACACTGTTGAGTCTCTCCTAATTAACTGCAAGCCTATCTCTCTGCGATGGGAGCAGACAAACAATTTATGCATTCAGGTTAAATCATGGCCTACTGTATATTGCATGAAGTGGCAGCGAAGCCGCCTCCTACCGATGTCAGCACGCCGGCCCGGAGATTGCTAATTGCGGTTTCGACCGCACATGTCATGCTACAATAAATATTTGATTTAGGGTCACTGCATCATTTATGAGGTCTTTAAAAAGGTGAGGGTTAGCTAGCATTAGCCGGCTAGCCTTAAAATGTGAACATACAAACCGTCGGTGCCCTTTTTAATTTAAAAAGCAGCTCCGTACAGAATTGTAATTAAGCGGGGAAAACATACTGTGGACATTATCGACGAAAAAACAGCACACTGTTTCCGTGTATAATAAGTTCATGAATATTTGAATGCTTTCAAATGTATTCACAAGCATTTGTGAATACAAGTGAAATAATGAGGTGCAACAGGGTGTCAACAGGTCGGTGTTTCTGTGGGACTGTTGGCAGTACCTTGGCTCCCACAGGTGTGTGAGCACTCCGCCCACGCCGACCAATCAGAAAGCAGACAGCTCACAGGACATTCTACCGCACAGCTTTCGAACAGCCTCCAATTGTGGACTGAACCAAGGTGCTGAAAACAACAACAACACAGAGACAGGAAGGAGGCTTGCCAAGGAATTCCAATAGCCAAAACAGGAAGCTCTGACATTTGTAATTTTAACAGACACTTTTATCCAAAGTGACTTACAGTGAGTGTAAATCACTTTGGAGTAGTGGTTAGGGTGGTCGACAAAAGTTGTGGGCTTGTTGGGGATCGACCCCACAACCACAAGTGGTTAGGGCCCCCCCCATATTTCAGGTTAAACAGATACTACTAAGCAAAGATAAACAGCTGGAGTAATCTATGGCAGACGGTTGTTCAGGGACATGGTTCACCACCCAATAAGGCCCCCCACCCCACCACTACCACCAGAAGAGAGGGTGCAGAAGGCCTAACTATACAGGAGTTACCCGCTCACAGACGCCCTGCGGCACCACCTTGCCGTCGCTACGGATACAATCCAGGAGGCGTGTCCTCGAACCCCGGCCGCAGACGGCATTTTCACTTAGCAGGCATGTGCTCCATTCTGCAATACACACACACACACGCACACACACACACACACACACACAGATGTCCATTCAAAATTCAGATCCAGTTATGTATAATTGTTGTTTATAAAGCCTGTTCATTAAATCCACAATAAACCCCTAATTAGGCAAGAAGTGTTCTCATTAGTAAGTCAGTAAATACTAGTCTTTTAGCGTACATGGTGCACTTGAAATACCATAACTAGCTTTCATATCGATATGGCTCCATAACGTCTCTACGTTATCCTGGCTCGGGACGGGCCCTCGCCCCACGGCCATGGGCCCGGTGCCTACCTGACGGTTGGTACTGGTAGGTGAAGCAGGTTCTGTTGAAGAGGCAGGGCTCAGACTGAACCAGCTGTGGGCAGACAGCGTCCTCAGAGGATGGAAGGCGGAGGACGTGTCTGGTTCTGTTCCTAGATGTGGTCTGGTCGCACGGCTGCACCACCACCACAACAACAACAACAGTATAGCCTCTGAGAATTATTGTTCAAATTATTTTCTGTAATGTTAAAAGATGAATAGATAGCACACTAACAATAACAACCCAAAACAATTTCACAATAGAAACACACTGTGGTTAATGGTATTGTCCCATAACAGTAATCTCGTTATTAACAAGCCTAAACCCAGTGAGTAGAAAACATTAGAGCCAAACACTAAAATAAAGTATCTTAACACAAATAAAGCCCCTCTACGCTCAGTGGAGCCTATAGTGGGCGCACGCATGCACACACGCACGCACACACACACACACACACACACACACACACACACAGACACACACACACACACAACATCCTTATCTTAACACGTTCCAACCGGCAGACAGTGTGAAATCAGCAGCGTGATAATAACTGCAGCGGCAATTATGAGAACAGGAACATTACTTTATGACAAATGTCTGTCGCGGGACAGAAAATGGCAGCGGTGTGAGATTGTCGCACAAATCCCACTAGTCATTCAACAGGGCAAAAGGGAAATGTTCATTCTGTGAACGCAGAAGAGAGAAGAATGCGTGTTGGAAACAGAAGCCATGTCGCTAGGCTAGGCGAGCTAGGCTAGCCGAGCTAGGCTAATCGACGTCTCCATCACTGACACGCTCTAATGAGATTAGTGGCCTTTGAATGAGGCTCGTCGATCAAGTGGCCCGATTGCGGAGCGAGCATTCCCACACACACAATCACACACAGACACACACACACACACACACACACACACAGAGGTTTTTTGTTTTGTTTCAAGCATGCATGATTAAAATCTTTCCAACCTGTGTGCACATAATATACAACACACACACGCGTGCACGCACGCACGCACGCGCGCCCACAGCCCAGTCTCCTCTATTGAGATTCTCCACCAGCATAGATCATTATCTCTAACGGGAACTAATTATGTAGTCCTGATGTAGCAACACATCATGTATTGTGTGTATGCAGACTGACAGGAATGTTTCCAAATGCTAGAAATAGCGCAGACATAGCTTTAATTGGGAGATGGGAACAAAACAACAACAAATTGATAGAAGCCAGAAAATTATTACACATCTAGACTAACCAAAGGTTTCATACAAGCAATATGTGAGAGCATACTTTTGTGTGGATGTAAAGCAAGCCTATTTTGAAATGTACTCATAGGTACAGTAAAACATTACAGTGCACTTTGATACGTTTCATTGTCGTTGGCCCTTAAAGCTACAATCTTGAACTTTCCTGTGACTGTATGTGTCTCTGCCCATCAACTCTGGTGCCCATCCTCTGTTAGGTAGGGTTGAAACAACGCACGTATTCGTACCATATTGAACTGTTCGGGTACGAGGCTTTCGGTTCGAGATGCATTTTAAACCGAACGATTCCATGGACTTATCCTACTACTTTACAATATAGCTCAAATTGTGTGAAACCTAATGTTCTCAGTACCACTGTGCTCAACAACGCAGCCCAAACAAAGTAACAGGAAACGCGCTATCTGCCCACCCACTCCCAAAGTGAAAACACTCTATTCCAGTGAGGCAAAATAAGATCCTCCAATAACCAACAGGCCTGGCGTTTGGAACCACTCTGGCTTCCCTGTGAATTATGAGGGCGATGGAGAGCAACAAAAAAAAACAACAACAGTATGTCGCATCTGCTACACTAGAGTGGGTTCAGTGGGAACACTTCAAACATGTCAACTAATTTACGCCGACATCACCCCAGTGTGTCACATAGGTGGAACTAGACGAAAACACGGAGCAACACACACGCTACAAACTAGCCCTGCAGCATTTAGGCAGCCCCTCCCCGACTGTTTCAAACAGGGCAAAAGAAATCACTGCGGCGATTTTGTAAATTTACAGCCACGAATATGAGACCCTACTAGAGGAAATCACAGGCATTTACGAACATGCCTAATGTAATTGAGCCCCGTTACACTATTTCTTAATGAACCCATTTCAGCCAGACTCTAATTCCTTTTTTTTTTTACAAATCTGTTTGTACAATCTGTTTACAGAAAATGTGGACATTCTCATCTTTCTGAAAAAAAACTAAACAAATTAAAAACTGTATAAAAACACACCGAGTTCCATATAAAAACAGAATTGTTTCTTTTCTTTGTATTTGTTCAGAACTACTACAATACTACATTTCATTCATACATTTCAAGGAGGTTTTAGATGCTGCTAAGAAGACACCCCAGAAGACGGGTCAGTTATAGCTCATCATACATCAATGTTCAAAGTCAATAAAGATCACACTTTATGATGCTAGTTATAATATATTTAGTTATAATTATACAATTAAAAATACATTTAAATCAGGAAAATGTCTCTGGCATTTCTACTTTTTTGCGTAAAACGTAAATCGTACCACCAATGCATCGCATTGAACCGTCAATTTTGTGAACCATTGCACCCTGTACCGTTAGGGAATGTCTCACCTAACAGTATAAAACAATCAGAACTGCAAACGGGGAGCTTTTCATAAATGCACAGTAGACTGAATTATTATTATTATTATTATTATTATTATTATGTCAAACAGCAGCGGGGCAATCGTTTATTTGCATGACTGGAAAATGTGTTTTTCACTGGATCAGCAGACACTTTATGTTAGCGTAGATTATATACTGAACACTCATAGTGTAGCATTTGTATTTGTGAGCGCCCCCTGGAGAATGGTCCTAGAACACAAGGCTGTCATTTGTGACATATTCTCTATTTAAGATAACTTTACCCCCCCCCCCCCTTTGTCACGGTACTGGTTGGCTGTAATCACATGTGCAGTACCTCCACAATCCCACTGTGCACCCCCCAGTCTCAAACCACCACAAACTGGTCCCTCCAACCCACCAATAATCAATCAATCAGACATCAGCAGCCGACAGCCCAGCGGTGGACCTAGCGGCGGAGTCTCACCAGAGGGCAGTGGCTCCAGAAGCCCCAGGGGGACAGCACACAGTCCTCGGGACAGGGCAGGAAGCAGACCTGGGCTGTGGGCGGCGTGTCTTCCTGATCACACCGGCTGTCGTCCACAGCTCCGGCCCCGTCGTCACTCACACACCTGGTGGGAGAGAGACAACAGCAGGCCCATAACTGGCCTCTGGGGGGGCCACAAGGAGATCTAACTGGTGCTCATTATGGTGGCCCAGCACATGGTCAAGCGTGCGTCCCTGGGGAGGCCTCTTCCTCCTCGAGTGAGACCTGTGCAAAGTGTTTACATACAAACTGTCTCCGCTCTTTTACTTCTCAGGCGTTTTCTCCTGCCTAGGCATTGAGCTGGGTCTGCGGATGGATGTGTGTGCAATCAGGGCTTGCTGTGGGGCTCAGGGAACTTTTGGAAGGACGGCTAAGGTTTGGTTCAGACCCGCACCGGATCAATGAAGCTGGTCTGTGACACACCTGGTTTGAAGGTAACACCTCCCTCTGCTTATCCAGTATAACACTGTATACCACGCACACACACATACAGTGCAGGCCAAAAGTTTGGACACACCATATATATATATATATATATATATATATATATATATATATATATACACACACACACACATAGACACACACTCTGTG
>JAOEHI010017751.1:0-19880 GCA_025447815.1 Percopsis transmontana
CCCCCCCCCCCCCACCCCACCCCCACGCCCTTGCCCCCCTCTCCCCCCCCCCCGCCGCCCCCCCCCCCCCCCCCCCCCCCCCCCCCCCCGCCCCCCCCGGCGGCCGGCGCCCCCCCCCCCCCCAAGGTATTTTGGTTTCCTTGATAGTAGCACCGTCGGTGAAGATTCCTAACCACAGGCTACACCCAGAATACCACACTGAATCACACGGTGCGTTTGTTCAGTTATAATCCTTTAATCAGAAACCCACACACTTGCGTCATTTGAGTCAGGAGGTCCCTGATAGAAAGGTGTCCCCTGGTGTGAGCGTTACCTCATGGAAAGGAGGATTTACCAGAGGGAAGGTGAATCGTTATGTAAAAGGAAATGGTTCTAAGTTATTGATACATTAGACCAAAAGGGATACTCTTTACTACTACTCAAAAACAATCCTTCTCATTCTGAATAAATATTCGATCTTTCAAAATTGAATCCACTGGTATTTTAAATGTGGACCAAAGACCGCCAACTTGTATGACACTTTTAGGTGAACTTTGGTGTTTGTTGTGCCTGTCATTTTTAGGCCAGGAGATACATAAATAAGTTGTGTACTGTGTTCTACAAGTGGCATACAAAGTATGTCTAATTATATTAAGATGAGTTTGGTCACTAATGGAATATGGAATGCAAAGAGTATGTAAATATATACAGTGTGTATACTGTGTGTGTGTGTGTGTGTGTGTATATATATATATACTGTATAAACGTATATACAGTATATACAAAAAGGTGAGTATATATTTTGTGAGCAGTAGTGCAGTGCTTTTTCTCCTTTTTAAACACAGCATCAGTATCAATAGTTGACCCCATTTTACTTTCTATTCAGAATAGAAAGTACTCGCTCAGCACTCTGACAATTCTGTGTCAACGAGGAGTGTAACAAATTACTTTCTACTGTGAGTAAATAATTAAAGTAATGCTTTACTTTTTTTTTTTAAGTAACAAGTAATATTTGATACCAGTCCGTTCCTTTTTTTAAGTGACGACCCGAACACTGCTCATTACTGTACTTTAGTATGAGTGTCAGGTAGCTGTACTTAATTTAAGCTTTTATTTGACTTTTGACTTTTACTCATCTACTTGGGAAATCATCAGGGTTCTTTCCATATGAGACAGCTTTAGCCTTGTAGATGCCACAGCACATCAGAGGAGTGGATCTTCCCCTGATGTGTTTATTAGTACGTCACCTGTGATTGGCTGCAGCGCAGGGTGCTTTGCATCAAAAGAGGGGAAAGGGGCAAAGAGCGGTTGAACACGTTGAAGTGATCAGTGAATCCTACTGTGGCAATGATGGACTCATTTATTGGATTTATTTATTACACAGGTCTGATGCTGAACTCCCCTTTCGGATTCCTGGGCACAACCCACTTGCCGACATCATGTGGCTACATCTACATAGCTGTCAGGTGTGTGTGTGGGGGAGGTGACACGTCGCACAGCAAGGTGAAGAAGCTGCGTTGTGGTGAACTGGCCACAGGGGTGACAGCAGCACCTGTTGTATATTTGACTGATGTCTGATATTAGTGATGCATGTACTGTATATTGGTGGTTATGGTCACAATGGTGAATCTGGAATGTACGGCAGATACTGTAGTTGACTATTTATATGGATTTGTCTTCATGTAGATAATGTTTGTTTACTTCCTAAACATTTACTTTGGAGCCTACAGTAGACAGACAAATAACCAAAATTAAATATTATTTTATTTAATTAAGTACTTTACATTAAAGGTTTGGAAAAAGTCAAAAGAACAGCACGTATATTTTTGAGTCTCAAAAATACAATTCGTTCAATAAAAGAATATCAAAAACAAATATACATAGTATAAAAAACATGAAGTTAGACTCTAAATTCTTTAAGAACTACAAACATGTCTATTTGAATAAATTAAAGCTGCACGAACTGAAGGTTTTCAACACCAGCGCCTTCTATGTGTGTGAGGTATATTGCCTATGCAGGTGGAACCATAGCAAACACAATAGACCTGTAATTGATGGATCGATATTCCTAGGTCAACTGGCAGGCACTTTCGCAGCAACTTACTGTAAGTACTGTATTACATGGAGCAGGCAGGGGTTAGGCACCGGGGCTCGAACCCTGCATGAACTGGAGGTCCAACACCCGGACCACTAGACTATCCTTCCCCCTACTGGCTGGGAGTCCAACACCCGGACCACTAGACTATCCTTCTCCCTACTGGCTGGGAGTCCAACACCCGGACCACTAGACTATCCTGCCCCCCTTTCATTAATTTGTTTTATGCTTATAACAGCCTGACCACTGCAGCTTTAAACATTCAGTTACATAAACACACTAAGCATAAACACTGGCAGGAACATAGCTTTTTTTGAGAATACATTCAGAGATCGAGAGGCTAACAGCCACATTTAAAATAAATATATAAATAAAGTTAAATAGTTAGACGGCCATAATGATGCATTACAGCTGGCATGTTCTGAGAGTAGTGTCATGTGCTTCCTCCTCTTTGTTGTGATTGGCTACCTCTCTGTTCCAGGTGCATGGTTATGGCCTAATGAAAAACATGATCAATATTATTACGGTTATGGACGATTGATAGCTGATACTGCTAGGGTACAGGAACAATATGGAGCACGGTGCCTAAAATGGCTCAATCAAATATTTTTGCTGATTACCGAGAAGAACCATCACCGTACCCTTTGAATGAGAGACTCCAGCTGATCGAGAGATTCTTGGGTGCCCCGGGGATAGGAATCACAGCTTCTGCACACTGTGTTCTAGAGAATTCAATAGACATAAAGGGAAGTTAGGTTTGTGCAGTTTACACACCACACACACACACACACACACCTTGTGCATGACTAAGCAGAGACAGTGAATAACTAAGTTCCGTTTGGGAACACAAGTGAGCAAACTAGAGCAAAACATTTACAAAATTGTAACTTACCGTTGCATTTTTGGGATCACAGAAGCTGAGACCTTGCACCTAGAAATGGAGAGAAACATGATGAATGCCATGCGTGTTAGGGCAGTACACACACACATACAGTATGCTCAGACAGGGCTCTGCTCAGTGCTTTCTCGCTGGACTTACAGTGAGTGGACTGCCGAGACTCTTCTTCAGTTTGGCCTGGATGTGTTTGTTGGAGACGCTGAGTTGTAAGACGCTGGCCTGGAAACACTTGAGAGCTTCTAGACAGCAGCAGTCATGCTGGAAAAGGAGGAGCATACAGTTGTAAACACTACCAGGATATACACCCATATACATTCAACACATACACATTGACCTGACTGGAAGCAGGGAAGGAGCATGTTTTCAATGTAATTGAATTCAAAATCTGCCTCTAAATGGAATAAATATAAAGTGTGAATACATATTTATTATCGGCTGCCCCATTGAAAACCAAAGCTCTCTCTGGCAGCCTTTGAGCCTTGTTCTGAGCACAGAACAAGGCTCAAAGACTGCCAGAGAGACACGGGTTCATTGGTTTTACCACAAGAGGGCAGTCATTGTCTTCCATTAGTCTTTGTGAGGAGAACGACATTCAATGAAGCTTTCATTGAATGTCCTGATTGAGGTAAAATGCAATAGCTCTAATCTATTCCCTCTGCTCATTTACACTGCCTTCTCTCCTAACTACTAGTTAGGAATTATATGTATATATGAAATATATAACCCTATATATATTATATATATATATAGGGTTATATATTTATAGAACACATCAAATTAGCACATTGTTAGAGTGGGGTTAGATACATAAAAAAATACATTTATACCACAGGTGCCAAACCCACATTAAAGTCATACAATGCTGTATACAGTAGTTTGGGGAATGGAACAGGGCCCAGGGAACCCTACAGGCTGAGAAAACAGGCCTGCACACACGACCAGAACAGAGGAAAGCGATGGTACTAATCTCTTCTTTCCCCTGCCACTTCGTGCCATCCACAGTACATATGAGCAAACCGTCTGGTTTCACGTCCTGCCTCAAACATGTTCCCATCAAACCTCTCCAGGTCCTCAGTCTCAACTGAAAGTGATGTATGAACAAAAAGTTTCCACTTTTTTGTGTGTTAAGTTTCTGTTCCTAGCAGGGCTTCTACTTTCTTTACATTAGCTGACGTGTCAAATCTTTGCTGTGCGTTTTATGAAATCGAGAGCGTGGCAAAATATTTTTGGTGACAAAAGATAGAAAATGCCTGTTTTTATTTAGTTTCTTTTTTCTCTCCGTCTTTCAAAATGGTTTGCATTGTCCTGTGTGATAAACGTGTAAGCCATTCCTGTACAGAGGATGCTTGCTGATGTAAATTGGATTGGCATCCATTAGCGTGAGAAAATGTTTCATTCATCTTAATAAGATTAGATCAGATTTTGTGTTTATATGTTTGTGATAAAGGCTGTCTCGTGTCTGATTACTCATCACTTTTCACTTTAAAGAAGAAGAACTGAAGTACTTTCTCAGGTTGAGTCATTCGAGAGAATAACCTTGACAAGAAATCATGCCTAACTGGATTTATAAGCAATGCCTTTGATGTGTTAAATTGAAGTGAGTTTAAGTTCTATTTAGTTATTCTAGTTGAGCTCTGTGTGCAGAAATGGCACACATAAGCTTGCTATAGTGATATTTGTGAGTTAAAATTGTTAGTTAATCTGCGTTCGCATTCCTGATGTGTTTTATTGTTAAACTTTTAACATTGGGTTAAATAATATACTGTGTTATTATACTGTAACTACATTGGTACATTACAATTTAAGTTGCCAGATTGTCTGTACCTTCTTATTATTAAAGTATTAAAGATCTCTAAAAACGACCTTGTTGTTATATCCGCTTGGCATCGCTACCTGATGTCTAATGTTTACATGTTTGTTTATTTTGATGCATTTTACCCCCACACCCCCCCCTTATCGACTGCACCGTATTGAAATGAACTCCTTCAGACAGTTACAGTAGGTGGATGAATTACAGTGAGTCAAAACGCCCCCCGGATTGACAGATGATGAGTGCGGGGCTGTGCCCACTCTGAGGACACTACTGTATAGTCAGTGAAAACCGGATCTGGACTCACCTCAATGTTCAGTGATGAAACCCTGCTTTGACCGTTGCGCTGCAAGACAGGAGAACAGGAAATGCTCAGTTCAGTGATAAGCCCAGTGAACAACCAGACATAACATAGTCAACATGAGGAACCTACCTGTAAACCCTCCTTAAGAAGTCTTACTTCTTTTAAGACTTCCTGTAGTTTCTGAGTGCGCCTGTTCTTTGACTTAGAGCCCGTCACAGCGCTACACAGGACAGCAAGCAGGCAGAAGACAGATAGCTTCATGTTAACAGTGTGAGAGGCGGTCAAACGATGAGCCCAAATAATTACTGGAAATGCAGATAGGAGCTTCGCTTACCTTTTTATAAGTATCCCTGAGGAGGTAGGAAACCACTCGCGCTGGAGCTGGAAAGCTGCAGAAACTATTACATGAGTAATAGATTTCCTTTTCCACTGTCAGCCGTCACGTGACCGACAGTAGATGTGTGTGTAAGTGCATGCTCTGTGCGCGCTCGGCAGGAAACTACAGGTTGATTGCACTTCCCATTTTCACTTTGCATCAGCGGAGGTATCTATACATTGTCATAGATGACTACCTGAAGGGTTTCACCCCATCACAATCTCCTACGCAAACACACTTTTGCTGCTGCAACAATAGGAAAGCTTTTGAAGCGCTGCCGGTGACACCCCAGATTCAGAAGCCAAGATAACGATCTCACCGTATTCTCCTGTCCAGGGTGATATCATTTTTTGACACAGAAAAAAAACGTCGAAGTTCCACCGATACGGTTAATCTAATCTCTGTTCACTTCCATTGTTGCTCAAAAACATACTTCTGACAGTTTTGCAAACCTAATACTGTATCATCTTGGGTGTGTATTATCAAGTTAATTTGGTACGCGCTAATTGTCATAATATTTTAATGTATTTACAATTATATTCCAGAATGGAAATGTATCTTAAATTAAACATAGCATCCTGATGCAATTTAAGAATAGCCTACATACTATATGTACAGTAGAACACACAGTAGAGAAAGTAGAACACACACCACAAGTAGAGAAAGTAAAACTAGTAGAGTAGAAAGTAGACTAGCAGACTAGTAGACTAGTAGAAAGTAATTAGCTGTACAGGCAGATTAAAAGTATATTTTTTAAGACACAATAGAAGTGAATGGAGGTTGAAAACAGTTATTTTCTGATTCAAAACGCACCACAAACGAGGGGTTGTTTAATGCCAAATTATCCGACCAGCGTGTGGTTTTATGTTGACACAAGGATGCTTTAGGGGCGAGGGTTTAACAAAAGTTCAGTGAGCTTTCTAATGATATAACAAAGGTCTCACCTGGGCTCTGGGTAGCAGAATCACCCATTTATCACCCATTTCTCACTCTCATCAACCGTATTATTGTCATCAACACAGACATTCTATTTTGTACAGATGCTAATGTCCATCTACTGTATGAAAACGCACAGTCCATATTATCCCACCTTTCAGATATAATGTCTACAGTAGACATTATATGTATGTTCCACTGTATATTTGATAGAATATAAACAATTGCAAGTGTTGGTGGGGAGGTTTGACAGTGTGATATTTCCTGCAACATGAATTATGTTTACTCCATATCTTTGTGTTGTCTCATAACATTCAGCATCAAGCCATGTCATTTGAGTGCAACCCTGCCTTAACTCTTTCGGCCCTCCTGTTTATTGGCTGTGACACTTAAAGACAACGACCGTTTTGCTTGGGTCAGTAAGGTATGAGCGAGTGACACAACTGGTGAAATGTATCAATAGCAGTGTGCTGAATTTATATTTCCACACCACAAAACATAAAGTGCCATACCATATTAAACTGTGCCAAAAAGTTCAGGATTGCACCTTTAGGAAGAATGTTATAATGATGCACGGTTTGAGAGTGTGCTGCCCTTTTCTACACTCGAGCAACCGCACATCTTAAATATATTTATCTTTTATCAAACACTAGACTCAAGCTTCCCTTACCCCAATATAGGATTGTCTAATTTACCTCTACTGACTTTCATTGTTTTTAAAACACGCCTTTAGGAATGTAATGTCTTCTCAAGTTACCTGTCCTCTCTGGTACAAATGTTGGAATGTTTCTCTTACTATATATTTTTTATTCCCGACCAAAAATGGAAATATATTTTTTTAGGTAAATATTTAAATTAAATAACAGAATTTCAAAGAAAATAAGTACATTTACAAGTATGCCATGACAATTTATTGTAAAACATATACTCTTTATGATTTGTCAGGGTATATATTCTCACATTTGCCATTTGTCATATCACTTGAGTAATATTCAAAAAACTTTAAATGTAGTATTTTCCCAATGAAATCAGTGACTAAGCTGCTACATATTTGCATAAAATACTGTTCAAATAAGAGTTTATGGTAACGAAATGACATGGCGAGCGTACATTCTCTATTGTTTTAATCCAATTAATGACTTAATTTTAAATATGTTTTGTTTTCATTCAGCTTTGTGATGGATAGAACCATTTGATATTTACATTGGATTGAAAAAAATCTGGATTCTCTTTAATTATGTATTTTGATGTGTTTAGGAACTGACATCTGCTGCTGAAGGTTAGAAACACCATTCATATGAATACTTCATATTCATATTTCATATCATTGCTTAATAAATAGACCTGATACTCACAGTTAATTTATGTCTGGTGCTGGAAGATAACATGAAAATATATTGTGCATGTATACACACACACACACACACACACACTCTCACACACTCACACATACACACACACTCTCACACACTCACACATATATATATATACTGTACATTGTGTCATTTACAGATCGGTGTGGGTTCTGTTACATAGCAATTTGAAAGTGTTAGGTGTAATATTTAGCGCAAACAAACAGAACAGAAAGTCAGTGGGTTTCTCGCCCCTCGGGCCCTTCTGTGACGCCCCTCTCTCGCTCCCACCCTCTCGCCCTCGCCGCTGATTGGTCAGTGGAATGCTGCACGGACGACTGCATTGGTGGGCAACCCCTCAGAGCCTGGAGTCCCGAGTAGAAGAGATGGTGGAGATTAGCTGCAGTTCACAAGAATTTTCCTTGCCGTGAGGGGATGATTCAGATTCTCATTGTGGTTTGTGGCGGTAGGATGTGTTTAGCTGCCGTCTGCTGTGTGTGTGTGTGTGTGTGTGTGTGTGTAGGTCTACGTACGTGCAGGGGTGGGTAGGCTACACAAACTGTGCACAGAGTGTATAGGCCTACTGTTTGTGCCGCTACATCCACCATCCATTTTTTTTTTGTTGGTCAAAACTAAATAACGATATGTTATTTGATATGTGTCGTTGATCGTTATGGGTGTTGAGTCGTGAGCGTTTTTGGTGATGTGTTTGTGTGTTGAAGAAGTTAATAACTGAGGCATGAGTAAGTAATAGTATTTATCAGTCTGTTTTGTCTCTTCTGTTTACTACTATTTAAGTTAGCACGTTAATGCATTCTGTATTTTCTGTCTCCAGGCAGGAAGGGTCTGGCTTGATGGGAACTGCCTGCTTCCTAAATATCTCCATATTAGATGCAGCAGCAGGGGATTTCTTACTGTGGGGTCACAAGAGGATTTTAGGGGTGGGGGGTGCAATATTTTAATTTCTTTAAAGTTTAAAAAAAATAGTTTTAATCTGGTTTCGTAAGAACAATCAATCCAGCGGTGTTCATTGTTGTTTATATATAATTATATGTTATGTTATAAGTAATTTATGCTGTGCTTGCTAGTGTGCGACTCGCCTTGTGCACACAATGCTATGAAGCATTTCACTTTTGGGGCTCATGGCTGAGAAGGTTTCCAAGCCACTGCTCTGTAGAATGCACTGGTCTGACAATACAGACTTCTAGTCTCTCCCACTCACTATAGTACCATTTCCTACTCTGCGGTCTCCATTTAGTAAAGAGTTGCATTTCCGGAAGCGAGGCGGGGGAAGGTTTCAAGCATCATATACACCCTATATGGTACGCTGGCAGAATAGACTATAGGTCCTACTATGCTCAGAATTCACAGGGAAGCTGAGCACCTTGACGGCGCTCCAAACTGCCTTTGTGCATGCGGGCGAAGGTGAAAGGTTAACGCGTAGCGCCGAGGTGTAAGCCTCTCATTAGCGCTCTGGAGAGAGACACCGGCGTGACGCCCAATATTACCGTCAGCCAACCGGAAGTCAGACACCAACAAGCGTGGGTGGGGGACGGCCTCTTATCGTGGCTTGCTTCAGGCTGCACAGCTGGGATGACGCAGCTCATAAGTACGCATAAGTCATAGTGCGCAGAGAGACCACGGTGTAATAGATCATATTACCAATACTGTACAAGAACTCATCCGCCGGTAACAAAGTTAAAGTGGCAGTGTGTATTTCCACATGCAATGTGTGTACAGTACACATGATATTATTAGAATGGGGTCATTTAGCAGACGCCATTATCCAAAAGCGACTTATGATTACATGGAGCAGGTAGGGGTTAGGCATCTTGCTCAAGGATGCTTACAGGTAGGCCAACTCTGGGGCTCAAACCCACGACCTTCCAGCTGGGAGGCCGACGCCCAGACCACTAGACTATCCTGCCCCAATATCTGAGCATGACACCATATTGTCTGGACAAGATCCTGAGCAACACGATTGGATCGAGCACTTGTTCACCCGCTGTGCCATGGATGTATAATAAGAACTGGACACGGCTTGTTAAGATGGCGGGCATTCATTTAGTCGAAAAGTGCTCAAAAGCGCATGCGTTAGTAAGGGCGGAGCTTAATCAGGGTTTTGGGGGGGCAGGTGTCATGTAATTAGTGTCTACAGCTTGTTTTAATGTGTTCATGGAAACAAAGCATTCCAATTAGTTATCCGTTTTTAGAACTGTAATTAATTAAACAGAGGAATGAAAAAAGTAGGCCTACTGTATTCATGCCATTTTTACATTCTGACATGCTCGTCTAAAGCCACACAGGCTAAATTGAATGCGCCGAAAGGGTTTAATATGCATGCTGCGATGTCTGCATGTTAACTAACGGCTAATGTCAACATTAGACCTTCCTAAGAATATACATTATGTCTAATAGTAGTTGAACACTTAGTTAGCAGCCATTTTCTTGTCTGCATAAGCTTACCCAGGTTCTGTTTTCTTAAACGCAGAGCAAGAACTGGAGCCTACCTATATTTTAATACCATTGGTTTAATAATCCATGGGCCATATGTAGGCTACAATTCACGAACCATAACATTTGTTAAGTACATTTGGCATTTGTGTGCCGGTGTCCCTGGCTGCCTGAATGTTTACGACTAGCAAAAAAAAAAGAAGCTTTCCTGGGCTTTAGGAGAAATAATCTTTTCACAATTACACAATTTCCAAATATTCCTAAATTTCTGTGTCTTTCATGCAATAATGAACTACTGCATGTTTTATTATCCTCATAGATTTAAATTCAACATCAGATATAATCTTAATATATATCCTATAATCTTCACACACACAAAAAATTTAATTTTGCGTTGCCAGTTCAAATTCAGTCTCAGATCAAAATAAATAGACAAACTACATCATTATTATTCAGAATAAATGTTAATATTAATATTAATATTAATAATAATAATAAAGGTGTGGCATCATTGTTAAATGTTCCTTTAGCTGTGGGGTTTTCTGGTGGTGTTCATAAATAAACATCAAACCAGCTGCATATCTGAGTTTCTCTGCCTTCAGGGTCAGTCGTGTTAATAATAATACAATAATTAATAATTAATAATTAGTAATGTTCTTTTATAAGTCATTAATTTATTGTATTATATTCTGTGGTGTACAGACAAATAAATACAGTGAACAACGGTTATTCTTTCATTTAAATGCTTGTTCTTAATCTTTTGTTCTTTGATTTAAATGTCTTTTTATGCTCTATTTTAAACCGTTTTATTGCATAACAGGTGTTTTATGTGAAGCACATAAACTCCACATTTCATACTCCTGTATGAAATGTGCTCTATAAATAAAGTGCCCTGCTTGCCTCGCCTACATTCAACCCCCCAAGAGTGAATTGAGAGTGATTGTTATCGAGACCAATACGTACATTGTACCTGTCCCGTCACACACCTGAATATCGCAAGTGTTGGCATAGCAACAGGTGTCACAGCAAGCATGGATCTGATCAGTTTGTTTTGTCTGAACCTTCCCATGAACTCTATTGCAAGATGACAGCACATAAGTAACCCCACCGATAAACACAATGAAATCTAGATTCTCACAATGTTTACATGACATTCTGCCATCATTATTCTAACAGAATGCTGTTTGCTCACAATAACGGCGGGACCTATTCAGCTATTGACACGTACTGTGGGCAAAAGCGTCCGCCTAAATGCATGTAGGTGTAAAATGTAACTGTAGTTAAGGCAGTTAAACACTGCACATTTTACACCCTAACAAATGTATTCCATGCATTTATTTTAAAGAAAGACTGATAGGAACAAAGACAAAGTAAATAAGACCCACACATACCCCTGATCTTTGTGTCCTCTTCCACTTGCCGTGCTGCTTCGCAAGCTAGTTATACATTCTAATGCACTTGGCCTATGAAAAGGGGGCTTGTGAATATAAGAAATAGGTTGATTACTAAAAAGATGACACATTGACCTTTTGAAGAGTATATATCTTACAAGCAACCATCAAAGGCTTTGTACGGTTGGTTGTTTTGGAAATTGATCATTTTATGGGAACAGTTAAATGGTTGTCGAGCAGTGGGAGTATTTAACAGCGTGAAAGATATGAATGCTGTTTAACCACAAGAATAGGGAAATAACAGTTAGCTGAGGGGATGTGCAGCGTTAGCGGCCATGCGAGAGATGGAAACAGCGCTGCCGCTTGAAAACACCAGTTCATCTTTAGTTCCAAAATACGTAACCATCACTGAAAACAAGCAAAACAAGCACATCAAAGGGGCCCCCAGGAACCCTGCATTGACTCCACAACTCACTGTGGCTGCAGGGGGTGGGGTAGAGAAGATGTGAGTCGATGAGTGCTGTATGGGGAGGAGTAGAAGTGAGTGTAACACATTCGCCATACAGTGTATTTAAAGGTAAAAGGGGGCGTAAGCTCTTAGAATTTCAGACATAAACAAACATTTTTGTAACGCTGTTTCAACCACAAGACAATTCCAGACAATTAATATATATTGTACCAGTAAAGTTCTTTTTTTTGCCATTGTTTTCTTATTCGTAATAGTGTTATTGTTAACTATTATTAGTCTATTTTTTTCACGACTGAATTTGAATTTCAAAATGAAATGAAAACAAACAAATGAATGATGGAAAACCAGATGTTGTCCCTAGATGTTCACACAGACATGTCGGCTTCAACTGGAGGCCTATAAAACCTGCAGAGCAGAAAGAGAAATCATTGCACAATAATACAAGCTCAGACAACGGTTTATAAACAAGCCAATGTAAAAAAAAAAAGCCTTTTTTTGTTTTCCTACTGTCCAACTGGTCTTGTGTATTTTAATCCTGACCTGGAATGCTGACCAAATTCAATGTCTCAGAAAGTGTATTGGTTTGAGTCATATGGGCTGGGATATTGTCAACCTTTTCAAATGGTTATACGTTTTGACTCATCTATATAGTTCAAGTTCAAACACTGATATAAGACGGAGAGAAGTTCTATATTTCAGCCATATAGCTCTGCAGAGGAAACCCAAGAGAATGAGTCAGACTCTTGATAATTCATGAAATGAAGTTTAGTAAGTTTAAGTATTTGCAAGATTAGAATTTAAATGGATCAGTTTGCTGCAGGAAGAACCCATAAACAGATTGCCAGACATTTTGTAAAAGATTTCAGGATCTCAACACAGAAGAACTACCGAAGCAGCGTGGATAGAAGGACAAACAGAATTACAGAAACAGAACTATTCTTTAAAAAGTACCATCCTCTGTTTTTCTTTTAAATGACGAAATTGTTTTATAAGAGTAGGTGTATCTTCTTCATAAATGAATGTCTCCGCTCTTCATATTTTCCATCGGATGTTCCTTCACCGTCTAGACTACGTTATCAGAAATTTCAAAAACAAATTTAAATCATCCTTAAAGAAAATACTAATCAGCCATCTTATGGCTCGGAAAACAACGTCACTGCAGTATCCGGTTTATTTTGCCCTCACTTGGGCCGAAACTACACTTTCACATGGCACATCACAATGAGAGTAACTACTGTTACTCATCTGAAGTTCACACTTGTCGTGTACTTTAGCGCGTTCTGGTTAACCTAAGCCAACGTGCTCATGACTGTCAGCGCATCGCTGGCATCTCGCCGGCTGACACGAGACTTTGCACCGTCTCCTTCCAACAACGGCTGCATCGTTCACAAGGTTGGACGCTTAAAGACTGGAACAACTTGAGCTCTTGTAATGTTACTCGTACTTATTGTAACTTTCTAAGACGGTTGCCGGTTTAAAAACAAAAAGTTTATAAACATTAAAAAGTACCATCGTGAATAAGAATGATGAAATATATTTATTTATATTGCATTGTACAAACGTTTTGTGAAAAGATGTTAAAATTTACAACCGACTGCTGAAGTAAGAACATTAGAACCGTTGTTTTTAATGGATGGCAGGCACATCTCAGAAGGGGAGGGGGGGCGCAGGCACATCTCAGAAGGGGGGGGGGGAGAGAGGGGCGCAGGCCTGCTTGGGGGCGTGTTCAGTATAAACTGGTCTTCTGCATTATCCTCAGGAACTCCTGCTCGTTGATCTCCCCGTCACCATCTCTGTCGGCCTCGTCGATCATTTCCTGACAAACGAAGGTAAAGGAGGAGTAAAAATGTGAACGCCACGCCGCTACATTAGCTAGTGTTCAAATATGTGCTGTGTACATTCACTGCCCTGCTGCTGAATGTTAATAGGGAAGGGCAAACGTCTAGTTAATACCCAGCCCGGCTGGTCGGTGGAGGGTGAACCGACTACACTAAGACAACGCTTAACCATGCGGAAATAACAAAACATAGAAATGATTATTAGTGTTATTAGAGATCATCTATTTCTAGTGAGTAATTAAATATTAAAAATTAAGAATAAAACGTGTGTGAACTTTGAATCATTTGATAGTCAAACAAATATAATCGACTATTCTGGCATATCCCAAATGTGAAATATAATAACAATAATAATAATAATAATAATAATAATAATAATAATATAACATACCTATCAGCCATTTCAACATACATACGAATACACAGGTATAGACTAGGACCCACTGAAATGTAACCATCAGGCAGTAACTGTCTGAAGCATCCTATTTAACAGTGGTGTAAGGAATGGGTGGGGGGGTTCAGGAACAATCCATACCTGTAATTCGTCATCTCTCAGGTTCTCGCCCAGCTCCTTAGCAACTCGCTTCAGATTTTTGAAGGAGATTTTTCCGGTGCAATCGTCATCAAACAGCCGGAAAGCCTTCATTATTTCTTCTGTTGAGTCCTTTTCGCTCTAATAAAAAAAAAAATAAAAAAAAAAAAATAAACAAACTTATTGCTGATTTACAGAAACAACAATGAATTCATGTTGCACTCATAATTACAAGTTATTACACAATTTACACATTCAACTTCCTAATTTTTTGTAACTTTTTCATGACCAATACAGTAAGTTGTTTGTACAGTAACGTTACATGTGACCAGATTACAAAGTAGCTTCAGATAGCTTGACCATAAAATATGACGTACCATTTTCTGTGTCATCATAGTGAGAAAGTCCTCGAAGGTGATTGTTCCAGAGGCCTGCTTATCAATGTCTGCAATCATTTTCTTGATTTCCTCTTTCTTTGGCTCAAAGCCGAGGGCTCGCATGGCAACCTTTGGGATACAAGTGCACCCGATCCATTTAACGCATAATCTCCCCTAATACGATTCCTGGTTGTTAATATAAAATATTTTAATGTGTATAGAGAAGGAGTTCCTTTTGGGCGTCGTGGCTCAAACAGAAAACCAGAGGTGTAACGTTACACCAAACCAACCTTTAGCTCCTTCACATCTATGGTGTTTGAGCCGTCACTGTCAAACAAGTCAAAGGCTTCTCGGACTTCTTGTTTCTGCTCCTCAGACAGTTCAGGTTTGGGAGCGGTCTTTCTCCTCTGGCTGGCAGAGGGAGCGGGTCTACGTTCCCCTGAAGACTTAACGTTAGAGAAATAGACAGGTAACGTTACATGATTAGTCGGCTGTCAACTCATTAGCTTTAGCTAACATTAACATCCATGGCGGTTGGTAGGAACCAACTCAAACACACGTTAGCCTAGCCAAAGTTAAGAGCTCTGCGTTTCAACTTTTCACAGAAAAACTCGTGAATATTGCAAGCGACAATGTAGCCTACAGCCGCCGAATATCGATTAAAAAGTTACCATTTCCGATAGTTAATTGTCCTCAGGTAGATTGAATAGTAGGTAACCAGAAGTCAACAAAATGTGCAGCAACGGCTAACTTGTTTCGTGTGAATGACACGGAAGCCATCCAATAGAAAACACGAAGGAGAGACGTAATCCCGTGTCTTAACCAGTCACAATATGATAGGGGAGGGACATAAGCGAGTTGGCCAATGTAAGAGCTCGCTTCATGTCTCCTAGCAACTGTGGTTTCTTGCGCAAGCGTAGATCGTCGAACACACGGGGACAGCTGGTGAGCGTGGACATGCTATGGCTGCTTGGGACAACTGGACCAAATGTTTCATTAAATAAATCCTTCTTCATGGAGCACGCGGCTGCCTTTTCATGACTACACAGAAAGCACAAGGGAAGTAAGTGTACACTTTTCCCCGTGGTAATAACGGGAACTTAGGCTAGCATCCCGTTGAGCAGCATTAGCATTCATGTTCCCCATGACTTCATTATATTAAAAGTACATAGGTGGTACATAGGTCTGGTGCCTTTGAACACCGTAATATAGCACAGTAATATCTAAAATGGTGACAGGACCCAATGCATGCTAAACAAAATGAAGTTAATTCTACTTCTGCAATTCAGGTGACGCAAAATGTATGGCAGTGCAGTTATAAACCGCCAACAACACACGGGACTCCAGGAGCTTTCAGCCTTGGCGGGAGTCACGTCGTCACTTTTGGGTCCCTGCAAGAAATACAAGTTCGTCCACGACGACACGAGCGGGGCGTCGTCGCTGGTGGGCTCGTGTTTCCGACTCACTGAGAGCCTGGAGCGGACCTGTGCAGTGGGCCAGCTGGTGAGTGAGACCGTAAGAGCCCACCACAAGGTCCACCGCTCGGGGACGGGGAGCCTGCTGTTTCTGGCAGGCGCGTGGAGCCGGGCCGCTCTGGAGAGCCTCCGCAGGGGGATTTCAACCCCCCACATAGTCTCAGCCCTGCGCGAAGGCATGGACACCTGTCTAAATGCATGCGTGCAAAACGCCATGTCGTTACAGGACCTCGTGGTCCAGTCGAACACGGCTACGAGTCCCCAGGGCACGCAGCTGGAACTGCCGCCGCTCAGAACAGTCAGTCGCGAGGCTCGCGGCAGCAACAGACAACAGTGCAAAGTTAAACTTACCTGCAGCAGACATTTCTACGAAGCCGGACCTGACACTGCCCCTGCGGACTCTCGGCATGCCAAACCGGTTGATATTGCTTGCGTCGCAGGGGCAGTGAGCCATGGCTGTGCGGAGGCCATGAAGCTAGTGATCGACGCCAGTCGCCTGCAGTCGGACAGGAACGGACAAGATGTCCGCCGCACGACGTTCGACATTGATAAGGTGATGACTTGCCTGCTACCCGGCGTACCCGAGGAACGCTCCTGCGTGTTGCCGGGCTGCGTTGTTCCCATAGCAACTGAGTGGGCTCCGATTGCACAGAACTTTGAGAAACAGAAATTGAATGTCGTTCTCATAGATGGGGATCTTAGTGAGGGGTACCGCCATCTTGGCTTTAACAAGCCCACCGGTGTGAGGCATGTACGCCACAAGCTAGATGCAGAGCGTCAAAGCAAAGAGGATGCGTGGCTGCACGGTGTCTTGGAGACCCTGATGGACCTTCACGTGGATCTGGTCATGGTCCGTGGAGTTGCTTGCGGAAAGCTAATTCAGCGTTGCCTCGCACACCGTGTGCTGGTGGTGGGGAAAATGTCAGTGTCCGTGCTAAAGGCCTTCGCCGTTGCCACGGGAGCCACCCCCGTCACCTACGCCACACAGCTGACGGTGCATTGTGTTGGCACTGGGCTGCAGGTTCGCCTGTGCGGAGACCTCGGCGCCGGTGGGAGGGGGCCGTCGTCGGCCCTCGCCCTCTCCACCGCCGCGGACGGCGGCCTGGTCACGGCGGTGCTCGCCAGCCACGTGCGCGCCAGGCTGCGGGCGTTGGACGACCAGTTCTGGGGCTGCGCTCATCGTCTGCACCGCGCGCTGAAGGACCAAGCCCTGTTGCCTGGCGCTGGCGCCATGGAGGCGGTGTGCGTTCATCGCCTGCGCTCTCTAGCTGAGGGGGGGGCTGAGCGGGGGGCTGAGCGGGGCGCTGAGGGAGGGGCAGAGAGGGGCGCTGAGGGGGGCGCTGAGGGTCCCAGCGAGAAGAAGGCCGACCCCGCTGGACCCACGGGGAGCCCCTACAGGGGCGCGGTACTGAACCTGATGGCAGACGGCCTGGTAGACTACATCTCCACCATAATGCTCAACAGCGGAAGCTGGTCCAAGCTGGAAGCCTGGACCAGCGTGTCTCAGCGCGTGGAGCGGCCAGGCGGGTTCCCGGCGCCGCGGCCCGAAGAGGAAACGGGGGGCGTGCGGCCGGGGGAAGCGGCAGCCGTTGAGGTCTGTGATAACTTGAGCGTGAAGCTGGAGGTGTGGAGGAAAGCTCTGGACCTGGTCGTCCTGGTGTTGCAGACCGACGCTGAGCTCATCACAGGCGTGGACCCTCACACTGTGGGGGCGCAGGACATGTTAACACTGCTCTGATTTGATTGGGATTATTATCATTATCATTATCATTATTCATATTCAATACATTTGATTAAAATATGAGTCGATTGTGATGAGCCCTATATTAGATTTCTTTCACCTTTAGTGTGACTTTAAATTGTAACTGCAATATCTTGGCACAATAAGAGTCCAAATGATTTATTCTATGTTCAAGTGCTGTGTCTAGTTTGTCATTCTCCTGTCATTTGTCATTAAGGCACTCTTCCACCACACGGGGGCGACAAATGATACATCGATATCTTGGGCGTTTAGCTGATCTTCTAGCATAGTGAAACTGCAAAGAATGCATAACTAATTTTCAGAAAACTGAGAAATGTGCCACATAAAGTTTTAAGAGTTATGTAAGCCATGTTTGTTTTCCAAACAAGAAAAGAGCAAGATTTTGTGTAGTTGTATTTATTTGTGTATTTACACAAACAGAAAGGGGAAATAAATGCCACACAACCTCCTGCCCAGGTGCCCTTGAGCAAGGAACTTCTAAACAATTGCGCTTATCTTCAGCAGCTGTCGGGTGTAAATCTCTACTTGTGTGCCTGAGAAGCTGGTCTTTGTGAAAGGTCGTCACACCTTCCCTGCACCAACAAATGTTACGTAAAGGCTAGATATCCACATAAATAAATGTATTTTTAGAGGTTAGTGGATTGACCTCTTTCTAAAACCACCCACCTTTATTGTGGTGGGACTCTCATTTTGACTTCAGTCAGACGAGAAAGTCGTGTACTGTCACAGGCCACAGTGTTTCACCAGGTTTGGTCTTCCTCCAGCATGACGTCAACCGAGAGGAAAGCTATATTTTAGCTGCCCTAATGGGAGTTTCAGATGTGGGACCCTTTGGCCGTAAGGCCAGACCAGTATCTATTTTGAAAGATCGGGAATAGAAGTCCGTCCTGTGTCTCCAGTTAGTTCACACTGACCCTAAAGGAGCTGCAGTGTTGGTGTGTTCACAGCCCGTGGGGTATTAAGAGGTCCCAGTGAAGCTGTTCCACTCGCAGGTTCCCCTCCCCTTGCCTTCCTCCTGTTTCTCTTCTTCTACAGGGCTGGCTGGATAAAGCAGAGGGGAGGGAGGGCGGGGGGCTGTGCCTGTGCTCCTAGGGCGCATGCGGACTGAGGCCCACAAGGGAAAGACCTTCCACAGATCCAACCCAGATGTTCTGCTTCAAACCGGTCAGTGGACGCGAGGGAAACCCGCATGCATCCCCCTACCAACGCGTTGGAAACCACGCAGAGACCAGCGCACAGCGGGCTGAAGGGTGGCCTTAAACAAGCGCGGCTTTCGTAGACTCCTTTCTGGGGGGGGGGCTTTTGTGCTGTTGCGTAGTGGCTTACCAGAGGTAATGTTGCCCCTCAGAGGGGCACTGAACCAGCCCGACCCCCGGGGTTAAACGGAAGCAGGTTCTGCTTGCTCTGTGGAAGAGGGGAGGAGAGTTTAGTGGGAAGTGGGAGGCCACGGCTTGGCCTCGGAGGGAGACAAACGCAGATAAGCAGGGGAGGTTGTGGAGAGAAGGAGGGAGAAGGAGGGAGATGGCCACGGCAGGAATCGCCACGCTTGCCCCCTCACCTGAGGACGGTGGAAGCGGGGCATTTACTCCGGGGAGCTTCAAGGAGCCCAAGCGGCTGTACTGTAAAAACGGAGGCTTCTTCCTGCGGATCACCTCGGACGGGAGGGTGGATGGGATCCGGGAGAAGAGCGACCCCCACAGTAAGTGCTTCCAGTCCTGCCTTCGCCTGGCATTACTCAACGGGTTCACACAGCTTCTTTATGCGATGTTGTGGGGGGGGCGCCCCCCCGGGCCGGCGCGCGGGGGGGGGGGGGGGGGGGGGGGGGGGGTGGG
>JAOEHI010017760.1:0-29026 GCA_025447815.1 Percopsis transmontana
CGTCGCCATGTTGCGTCGCCATGTTGCGTCGCCATGTTTCTACAGTAACCCTAAGCGGACAAGCGGCTCTACACAGTGCGTTTCGTCACTACCTTGAAAAAGAAGCAGTAGCAGAAGACGAAGAAGAAGCAGCAGAAGAAGAAGAAGCAGCAGAAGAAGAAGAAGAAGAAGAAGAAGAAGAAGAAGAAGAAGAAGAAGTTGTACTCTAACTACTATTTATACAGTCTATGCTATTAGGTAGTAGTAGAAGTCCTCTCCTTTCACTAGAAATTACAAACTGGACTTTTAAAGGTTTTTGGAACGTTCAATGCTTCTGTGTCATCTTATTGAAGCTTCCGCTACAAACTCGTAAGCCAAACGAAAGCCTACGTTCTCTACCACTAAAATTGGCTGGTCATCCAAAGAGATAAATTAAATTATTTTCCTCGCCATAACGCTGTCTCAACTAAATTTCTCTTATCTTTCGAAGGCATTCGCCAGTGAAAGCTGCGTCGGTGCTTTCTTCGTCTGAGTAAGCTTCACATTGCAGGTAGCTGTTGGGCTGCTTTGAGTATCCAATGTAAAGAATTTCCACACGGCTGACATCTCGATAGTTTGTAGTTTCAAGCTACAGTATGGTACTCAGGCCTACTGTAGTATGTGACAGAACTTTACAATCTGCGCAACTGACAAATTGGACAAACACAGAAACAGATCAGGCTCTGTAGGGCCTATTGGATGCCCGATCATTTAAAAAATGTCCTGATCGGCTCTGATACCGATGTTTGATATCGGATCGGGACATCCCTAGACTTAAAATGAGGGTTCCCAATGAGGGTTAATGTATGATATGATTTAGGAATGGGGATGAACATGAGACAATGTTTCTAACCAATCTTTCTTCTTTCTGCCATTGCTGGGTTACATTACGTGCGTTTACTACCGGAGCTGAGTCACTATGAAAACACAGAAGTTGTCCGTTGTCCGTCAAGCTTGTCAAGGATGTGTGCTATATGTTTTGAAACATGACATGACAACTAAGACAACTAAAGTGTCAGTCACCGCAGACAATTTAAATACAGCTAGCATGCTCGCTCCTAGCCTCTATTCACAGGGGGAACAGCACTGTTAGCTGTAGTGGATAGAAGTACCACAGTGGAACCTCCGCAGAGCAATAAATACCGGTAAATGGGTTGGAACATAGCCGACACTAATTAATTAAAAAAGATATGGATCATTAGTACTAGCCATTTCAAATTAATTTCATTAATTTATTATATTTAACCTTAGGCTTTTATTATTGTTTAACCATTTCCCTTAGTTGGGTGATAGGTGACCTTAGTGGGAAGTGGGGGAAGGAAATGGTAGGGGGAAACACTGTAAGCAATATTCCTAAATATATATTTATTCCTGGGCAGGGCTTTATCCAACAGCATAACACTCTTCACTCTCTAACCATCAGCTGCACCTATCCTTCTTTACTCTCTTTCTCTCCCAGTTGTGTCTCCCACTTGGATGTTCTGTGTGAGCAGGTCTCAGGATAACCCATCCAGAAACCTGCCACACGACCGACCCAGATGCATGCCTTCTAAAAACAGAGCGAGAGCAAAATAGGACAGAACAGTACTTAGGGAGCTCTGTCAGGACATGTCAGTGCTGTTTTTGGACACTTAGAGGACAGACGCCATTGACAGAGCACAGATGCCATTGAGAGAGAGACAGAGGCATACGGTTTGTGGGTACGTTTCATTTGAAAGATCTATAATCGGGTGGGCGGAGGGGAGGCAATATTGCAGTGCAGCAGGGCATTAGCGACTCATTTTTCACACTATTCCTTTGCCGATGGACACACATAAACACACACATACGCACACACAAACACACACTTACACACAGCCACCGTCATGCTGTACAGCACACAGTAATAGCCTGCAGTTCCACCTGGAAGGCTGTTTTGTTTCAGAGGCTGAGGAAGTCTGATCTATTCTCTGTCACTGCCAAGAGCTGCCTCCCTTAAGAGAAGCCTGCACACGACATGAGCCCACTAAACAGAATGCATCCTGATGCCTCCCCCCCCACACACACACAGCACAGAGCACAGGAAAAGAGGAGCACAAACACACACAGAAAGTGCCACTGCAGACATGAAAGAAAGCATCCATCTAGACAGACAAAACGGATGCAGAAAGAGAGGCAGAATGCTGCGTGGACAGACAGGGATGTGACTGCAGACAGCTCCTCTGCAGTAAGTGGATATTGATTATAGGACAGAGGGCAGTAGATTCTATGGCCAGCATACGGAAGCCTGAGATTTTTTTTTTTTTTTTTTACTCTGGTATTAATCAAGTGTGCAATGAATACAGCCTCTACCACTAAAGTCTACAATGCATATAGGAGCAGTTTGAATGCAGTGTGGATGCGGCTGCAGCCGTGGCGCACAGGTGACATCTTCACTAACAATTTCACAAGGACTAGAAGCATGTAATAAAGACAGATTGGACACACACACACACACACACACACACACACAGTTGGATGCATTCCAGGAAACTGTGACAGGTACTGATGTAGGTGACCTTTGAAATCAACGTGGGGCTAGAACTATTCTGTTTGTGGGTGTATGTGTGTACGCCTCTGTCTCCCTGTCTCCCTGTCTCCCTCTCTCATGACGAGACTACTTCTCATCCTCAGAAAGCAGGCATGCATTAGGAAAGGAGAGGGCAGGGACAGAATTGGGTGTACAGCCAGTTATTTAGTCAGTCACTTAATGGATAGAGTTTCAGCTGCAGACGTTGATTATAAGAACTCCTTTAGCGCTACCGGCCTGTTTGTCCTATATAGTCAAATTCAGGAACCGCTACGTGGTCACACACACTCTCACGCCTCTCCAGCTACTGTTTTTAGAGGCTTGAAAGAAAAAGCTTATTTTTGTTGGTGGCTGTACTTTCTTTTCTTATTGAGTGTGCATGCATGTGGTTCCTTTTCATGATATTTATATTCATTGCAATCTATTTGTTTTTCTACTAGGCTATTTTTTGTATTGAGTATGTGTGTGTTCAACCACTGTCTTAGGGAAAATCTACAGTAATAATATGTGAGAGATGTCTAACAAATTTTACAGCTTCCATGACCACCATGACATTATGCTGTGGCTGCGCTGAAAAGTAAACAAACAACAATTGGATCCATTCTGACATCATACTCTTTTCTCTAAACCTTTGACCTGTTTAACTTAAAGTACATTATGCTTTAATTTACTGTAGCCAACACAATGCTATTAGGAAATGGGTGTTGACTGATGACAGGGAGTCATTCTTGCCATACTGGGGGACAGTGTGTCATGGAGTAGTCAGACAATATAGAAGAGAGAATATCGCAAAATGAATACCACTATTTACTCCTGACCACAAACTTGCATGTCCAGTTTCCATATTTCCTCTTTATACATTTGATGTTGTAGTAAAAGGGCTGGAAGACAGAGGGGGAAGGGAGAGAGGGAGAAAGAGAGAGAGAGAGAGAAATAGAGAGAGAGAGACTATAAAAAGTCGGATGTAGGCTAATACAGTTTTACCGTAGCCTACTGTTACATAATTTGACCAATGCAAGTCACGGAATGCTGCGAGCCAACACAGAAGCGCAGAAAATGTATTCATAGCCTATTAATAAAATATATATTAAAATGTTATAATAATAACGGTCACGGAAACGTTATTTAAGTTTGACAAGCTAACCTCGGTCCCTTACTTACAGAACTGGCAGCCACCACGGGGTTTCTGGTGGCACGGCACACCAGGGAGCACTGTAGAGGCTACTGCCAGACTGTCTTCATAAATCCTTTCCACTGATCAACTGTTAGCCAGCAGCACAATGTAGCATTACCAACCTAATGTGATTTGTCGATGAGGAATTAGTGGGAAGATTGACGCCAGAAGTAGTTTACTTGATAAGTCTGTCGCTCTCGTCGTTTTAATACGAAAATGTTGCAAAACTTAAAACACTACGTGAAGTTTCTTGCAAAACTACAAACTTACCCTTTGATGGTTTGAGTTATTCATGGTAGCAGCGACAATCCAATAGGAACACTCCTTCCCAACTGTCCAAACAGCGCGCACGATTACGCAACAGAGTTCCACGCAACCTTTCACACAACGTGAATTATTCAATTCAGATCCTCATAGGCTCTAGGCTAGCGATACATCCATTAAAATATAAAAAATGGGGGGTTAATAGTTTGCGGATATCGCCCTTAGAAGTTTTAATGAATTCAATACGACGCAGACTCGTGTAGGGCAAGCGGAGAATACGGTCATCTGCGCGAGTCCGTCTTTGCTCTGTCATCTTCAGTCCTGAGCTCAAGTCCACACACACACCCACGCACACGCGGGTGGTTAGAGACTGACCGACTGAAGGACCAACCGAAAGCCTTGCACCGAGGAGGAGGCGGTGTGTGTATAATATTTGAGCGCGTGTGTGCAGCGTGGAAGTTGGGAGATGTTACATTGTAGTTTAAAATAGAGTAGGCTACAAGAGTGCAATACGGCTGTATATGCTCCTGATGTAAAACAACCTAGAGATGAAATATGTTTTCCTTAAAGAAATCAAAAATGAATGTGCACATGGCTGTGTGTGTTGGGGGGGTTGTCCAAGGGGAGCTGTAGGGGGAGGAGTAGAGATGACTAACCACGCAGCAACAGACGTCGAATGAGTCTCAAACCAAAACAACAACGTTTTTACGTTGTGTAAGTGTGTGTTACGTTGTATCCACCACTAGGATAATTCGTTCGGTGTTTGGTGCACATGACGTGTAGTATGGGGCCATTATCGTAGCAAAACTATGTATAGGCTAGGCCTACATGTGAGTGGAGAGTTGTGTAACTGTATCTCAATTCGTGTGTGCCTAAAAATCATCATTTGTCAATGTGTAAAAGAATCTCTAAATGTGTACTGAGATTTGTGAATGTTTACAGGAATCTGCAAATGTGTATTCAGAATCTGTGTGTAATCAGATTTGTAAATGTGTAAAAAAAATATCTGTAAATATGTACAAAGATATTAATGGCTGAAAAGTCCTTGTATTTTGCTCCAAAAGCTGGAAATACAGACATCAATTACAACCATAGACCGTATAAATAAGTGGACAAACGTGATGTCACCCATAGGTTTTCTGAAGAACCGGTTTGAAACTCAAGTGTGCTGGCCCCGGCCTTCGCCATCTTGGCAGTGCCTGACTCCACCGAACTCCTGGCTATATATAAATAGATGCATACATTTATGGCTTAATATAATTTCAACTGATGAGTTATATTGAAATTCACCGCCCATACAGTTGTCATGAACAGGGAAACTAGCTATTACGCACACACGGATTGTGAATACACATTTTGGAGATTCCATTCACAAATCTCAGTACACATTTAGAGATTCTTTTACACATTTACAAATCTGATTAAGATTTGACAAAGATCCGTAACAGGAAAGATAATTTTGAATGAGCGGTTAAAAACTGTGACAAGTGAAGCATACGCTGCGTGGAGAGACTGTTACTGCTGCTTTGCTGGATTTGTTCTTACCTTACATTACATCTGTACCTTACATTAGTAGTATAAGTTTGCATTAGGTTGCTAGTTGGATTATTGCTACATTTGAACATAAGAACAACATAAGATAAGTAGAGATAAGCAAACTCTCTGTAACTCTGTAAAATAACATTACGCCGTGGGTTGGTCATCAGCCGCCACTGCTGTGAACATGCATATAACTACATACTAACCATTTGGCATATCAGTCAGTAATGTGTGACCATGGTTAGAGCCCCACCTCTTCACATACACCACCTAATAGGCTGCATGGGTGGCCAACAAGCCTATTTATGGAAGCCATGGCCACAAATAATACTAAGCTATTGCTGGCCAGTAGCCAGTAGGCTTTCTAAATACAAGAACATATATTTGTTCCTTGTTCCACCTGCATATCATTGTCCCATGGGTGCGCTGGAGGTTGCTGTGCAGTGAAGCATGCCGCTGTGTTGGCCGGTGATGTATGAGAGCGCTTTGTGTGCAGGTGAAAACGGTAATTATGGCGGAGCCCTAAAAGAACCAAAAAGTGAGAATACAAATGTCCCAATGAACTGAGTGACTTACAAGTTCTATGCATTTAAAACCAATACAGTATAGCTATATTAGAGCCTAGCAAAATGTGATTATTTGGGGAATACGTTGTACAACGTCAACAGAACAAAACTTAGTGGAAGAAATAAATCATTGTTTATTATGGGTGGGCTGACAGTGATGATATCTCAGAGACAGAGAGATGGGCAGATGAGCTGTAGGAGGTGGCCAATGAAAGAGTGGGCAGGCTTGGCTTTGCTTTTACAACAACAGACCAACAAAAGCCACCCCCGCCAGCTCAGTAATCCATCTGTACATAAGCACTTCACCTCTAGCTATGATAACAGAGGGGTGCCATGCTCCTCTGCTTTGTCATGCTAACAGGCCTCGCTGCGGAGCAAGATGAAGCTCCCACACTCATCTGAGAGCCAGGGGTGAAAAACAGTCCAACTTACACCACCAAAAATGCTAGGGAAGAATTTATTTATATACTGTAAACATCCACTGCATTATTATAGTGTGGATATTTCACATGTATTGTATCACTGTTTAATCACAGTTTTTTTGTAATTGCCATTCTCTCTCTTCAGCTGTGTCTGTTTGTGTGTGAGAGTGAGTGAATAGAAGCAAGATGGGCTTCTACTCACTCATCACTGAGAGCCAAAGCTGTAAATATCCTTCAGTTAATCAGATTTAGGTGTTCATAGAGGAGCTAGTCAAGGAGACCTGCCAGGGAGCCCCCGCCACATTTTCATTTACAAACACACACACACACACACACACACACACACACACACACACACACACACACATATTTCACAGTGGGACACACTACTTATTTGATTAACAATGTGCACGCAAGCATGCAAACAAACCCAGATATTAAAGTCACATTACTGTCAGCTCCCCTAGAGACAACCCTACCAGCTCCAACTCTCAAACAGAAATATTCGAGCTATAAGCATAGCATGGGTTGACCAAACACCTCTACATAAAGACACATGAAGGTGCATGTACTTTGCCTTGACCATTAACTATAACAATTTGAATATCCTAAATAAACAATGTACTTTAAATATTATATAATATTGAATTCAAAGTGGCTGTGGGGCCATACTTTAATTGTCCTGTATTTACTGAGCAGCTGAGTGACCAATAGCATCTGTTCCGGTGGCATTCACCATGAATATGAGAGCATTCCTGTAGATAGACTGACCCACTATAGCCTGCTCCCCAGAGAGTCATGCATTTCCTATTGACTAGAAGCTGGTTTCCTAACAAACAGCATCTCTCCTCCCATCTTAGTCAGTTCACGGCTCTCTTCCTTCCTTCATGTACACACATGGGGAAAAGGTTTTAGTAACAGTGTCACACAGCTTCCAGGACCCAACGGAAAACATTTCTCAACATACAGTAGAAACATTGTTCAACAGCCTTTAATGTGTAAAACAAGGTGAAGTTGATTAGGACAGTTGAGAGAGTAATAGGTACAGAAAAGCGACAACATGATAAATGAAGGAAGTGTTTACTAGCAGAGGTAACGTGGTAGCCCATATACCGTTTGTTAGAATATAGCCTAATCGAAACTGGTCTCTCTTTCTCTTTGGGTCAGCTTGTCTTTGAGATTATATATAGGTTTGGCCTAAAAATCAAATATAATAATTAGAAAGGTTCATTACATGCAGGAATAATGATATGTATTCTTATGTGTTTAACAATGAACAATGACATTTTATGTACAGTTTTCTGGTCCTGGCTGTTTGAGCGGTTTTGCCTTTGATGGTTAAGATATATATATAATATATATCCCTTTGCCATCATGCCATCTACAAGAAGTAGATTCCCCAAGCACATCACGGTTCTCAGACAATCATGAATAATGTTCTTGTCCTTTCAGTCAACATGAGAGCGCACACTAATCAGAAAAAACTCAATCCAGGATCGTCTAATATATCCTGCACTTTCTACCTGAGAACCGAATCAGCCCAAAGTGAATTCATAAGATGAACAGAGCCATTAGACATCATCGGATCTTGTATAATTGGGCCCAGAACACAAGTATGGTGAGTTATTTTCCAGAAGCATGAGCAGGCAGTCTGAGGTACTGTACATCCAGAGCTAACTGTTGAGACTATTCCCTCACCACAGTCATGCTGAGGGACACTACCATCCATCAAAAGAAGAAAAAAAAGACTATATATCTCAGTGCTTGCTATATTTGTACAGTACAGGTCATATATAGCCTATACTGTATAATCAATTATAGCATTGGCAGTGCAGGTAATTCATTAGATCCCGGTGCTGTCCAGCACAAGATACATTTGAAACACATTCATGTACACATACTTTTACAATAGCGTAACTTCTGTATATGCAGTGTGTGTTTCCGTAAACACACAAATGACACAGAGGAGCTGTGTATGGTCATGTGCCACCTGGCATGCACAGTTCAATGACCTATGCGTTTTCCCCCGGAATAACCGTTTCAATATGGACGCAGAGACTTTTTTAAACGGAAATGGCAGCGTGGCCGCGTGGTCAAAAACGCTGTTTTACCCGTGTTAAAATGTAACCGTGCTAGTATGGACGTGGCCGGAGAGGGGCTTGGCAAAAAATAGGGGTTAACAGGGGTCACCAAACCGGCTAGTTACCTGAATCATCAGAGTCAATGGGAATCCTGATAAAGCCCTTTAGCCTCAATTATTGTAAGCTGGTTTAACCTTCCATTTCCAAGTGATGACAGGATTATAGAAACATATGGAGCCTTCATCCCTTCTCCCAGCCTGAGGAGGGCTTAGGGATAGCATAAGCATAGGTCTAGATTTCTAAATAACAAAATGTCCTGCTAGATAGCGGACAGGAAGTGAGAAAAAGGGGAAGACCAGAACAGGGAGGGAGGGGAGTGACGGGTGTAAAGAAGACAAGGTTGGACGATACCGCCAAGCTTTAGCATCAGCCCGCGCCTAACGCAGCACACACACATACACAAAGATACAAATACAAACATTACCCCCTCTGCTAAGGTGACCCTGAGCTTTTGACCTCTAATCCAGAGTATGACATCATCAGGCGAGCAAGTTTGTTCCACTGAGATCATCTCTCAGTGTGTGTGTGTGTGAGTGTGTGTGAGTGTGCACAACAGCCCAGCTGTGCCTCTCAACACCTCACACAACAACAAGAGGCCCCTTTCAGCAGCCAGGGCCCTCAGCTCCAGGGCAGTGCTTTAAGCCCTAGCTCCTGAGCGATTCCCCCAGGCGAGCATCTGGGCTTCCACAACGGCGCACCATCCATCACGCCAAGGTTACACATCCACTAACAGCGGTAAACTAGCCTATAGTTTTGTCCTTTCTCAAACAGTCATGCTTGCTGCAGAGCCCGTATCGAGCTGTTAGCATCGTCACACCTGACGCCAGTTTGCACCTATAATAGGTTTGTATAAATGTATTATTTTGTGTGTCTGATTATCAAAAAAGGAGAGACAAATGATCCTCCTAAAAGAAGAGATTGTTTCTTATCCTCAATAAAGGCTGAATGGAACTTACACTGGCCAACTACAGGCAGCCCTCCAAATGACAAACACACACTAACACACACTCTCATTGTCCAAGGTTCCTGCAGTGAGCATTGATTCAATTAAACACTTGGGCATGCTGACACACTAATATAAAAGTATGCACACACACACACACACACACACTATAGACTATAGACGCCTAATTTTCCCAGTAATGCTGGTCACACTGCTAATGTTGTCCAATTAATGGGGAATGTGCAGGAGAAACTGATTCGTTTTAATGGGAGGCACCCACTAAGAGGTGACAGAGAAAGAGGGGGAGATGGTGACAAAGGGAAAAAAACACACAGGTGCTATGCATGCAAATAAATATAATGATAAATGCCAACACATGCAAAATAATGCATCAACGTTACCTTCTAAACAACATATGGCACATACAGTACGGGCGTGCAAAAAAGAACATACAGACTGGCACACATAAAGAGTCCCACAAATGCTTTCATTACCACCCAAAAAAGCAATTCAAAGAAAGCCATGTAATAAAACAGCAACAGACTTCAGATGTTTTACAACAGGTTTTACACTGGATTATAACGTACTAAATATCACCACTTGACTCTGACTTGACAATAATGGGCTTGTTGTCACTTAAGCTTAAATATAGCCCTCGATCCACTCTGCATCTGTTTAGAAATTCAGAAGTCAGAGGTTTCCATTCAAATCTCTGAAAGGGCTCCAGTTTTCTGTGCAGCTGCGAACAACCGTGAACTTCCAAAAGCTAAAGTGGCTTTGTGAGCGCGCTTATGTAAGCAGAATGAAAAAAGGGAGGGATTAAAGAAAGATGAAGCTGATAGTTGAGATAAAGGATGTAGAATCAAAGAAGTAAGGTTGAGAAAGCACAAGAGAATTAGACAATGGAGAGCAGTGCAGTGAACAGCATCAGATGAACAGAGATAGTAACGAGAAATATGAAAGCTAAAGTGGGAATCTGGGGAGGTTGGAAGGAGCCAGGTCGGTGCTCCAAGCAGCTGTCAGTTAGACTTGGTATTTTCCTCTTCCCGCCTCATGGGTGCTGTTTTAAAAAGGAAGCTGGGTCAGGCCAAAGCATTTACCTCGTTCCTACTAACACAGAGAGTTATTGAGACCTGCCCGACCTCTCCTGCCACATAGGCAATGGCTGGGTGTGGAGGCAGGGCTGGGACGTAGGCTGGTATTTTGCCCAGTTTAGGTGAAATCGGGAACCAACTGGTGTGGAGGTTGGTATTCTAGGATGGTGTGTTTGTTTGTGTGTTGAGGACTTGTAGGTGGGGCATGCCTGGTAGGGTGTGCTGTGAAACAAAGCCCTCTTTCTCCACTGGCTCACAAACACCATGCCCACTCTTGGCATACTCTGGAGGAACAACTGGGACATGCCTGGCCACCGTACAGGGAGCAAACATACACACACAATAAACAATCTGGCAGCTCCTGAATATTTCCTAAATATACTCCAAATTCCGAACATGAATGATTCTGCGTCATGCTATGGAATTACCCATACAAATTTTAGATGCAAACAAAACTATGAAAGACACATTCATGGTATAATCCAGGGAGACAGGCCTAATGGAACAGCATAGTAGTATTAAAGATCTAGCTTACTTATTGTAAGCTAGATCATCTTACTGTAAAACCTTACCCTTGCAAAAATATTTACACACACACACACACACACACACACACCAATATGGAGGCTGTGCACCCACAGCATCAGCAGGGAGCAGTGTGTGATGAAGGGACCCGTTGTGGAGGAATGTGTTAGGGCTCAGGCGGGGCTGTGTATCCTGTGTCACCACAGACTGCTTAGGCTGTTAGCTTTAGAGCACACACACACACACACACACACACACACACACACATACAGACACACACGCACCTTCCACTGGCGCAAGTAGGCCTGCCGTAACTCGGTGCTACCTAAACACCCTCACCAGCTGAACCAACATACACACACTTATGCACACGTGCACACGGGAACACATGCGCACACGTGGGCCCCCACGCGCATACAGAAGTGCTGACTGCGGACAGGAGCTGTGTGGATGGATTGGGCGCTGAGCTACGTGATGAATTAATGCATTTCTTAAGAGGAAGGAAGGAAGGGAGCATCGTGGGGGGGAATAATGGATGAATTCATCTTGTAGCTAAAAGGAAGTAAGGAAGACATGAGGAAGCAGAGCTAGATGAGACAGAAATGGAAAATAAATATATAATTGAACTGAAAGGTGAGAGGGGAAACAAATGAAGGACCGAGTCAAATCTTAAATACTCATCTTGGAATAAATGTAATGTAACCACGGGATAGAAACGGATCTGTAAACACGCTGTTGTACTGCCCCAGTATAAGAAAGATTAACATTCAACCCTGCCTCACCTTAGATTTATCATCAAGGAAAAGGGTTCATAAATCCCACCCAGGCATAATTGGAGGGTATTGGTTTACTGTCCTCGTACTTAAACAGGAATGAACTAGTTGCAATTTGGCCTTCACCCTTAATGTCCTGCCTACATGTGTAAGGTGTGAGGTCCAGAGGGATAAAGGAGCAACTATAACCTTGTTACGGGGACTTTATGGAAGGAAACCCGGGGCACATTAGTGTGTAGAAGAACCCCCACTGCACACACAAGTTAACTAACATAATGTAAATAAGGCAATATTAAAACAGGTGGTCTGTAATTATACACAGTAGGTCTGTGTGTGTGTGCTTTGTCCAATCACAATCAGTGCCTCGAATTCACAATCAAACAAAAAAATAGGTAATAATATTAGATCTTACATACTACCTCTTTATAAGGTATCCCTCTTTTTATGTACAAGTGAAACAATGCAATTTGTAATGAAAACAAACACTTGGATTGGCTCGGACTTACAGAAGTAACTTCTGATAGGTCACTGTGAAATGAATGCTTATGGAAGCTCAAACAGTGATCTGGGATTGACTCTACTTATTCAGAGGGGCGTCATGAATGTTGACAAATGAATATGGAAGGCCCATGGCAACTATGATATCCATGGCATGTCCACAGCTAAGTTTAGGGTTTGGGAGCTTGTGACAGATTAAACATGACTCCTGGGTAAAGCAGCACGACAGCTCCAACCTTGCAATCACACGGGTCAGAGGTTAGAATATGTCAGTTATAGCAGTTGTACCTTTTAATTTGGGTTGTACTTATTTCTAAAATAACATCAGGGTAAGACAAGTAAGTGTATTTTAGTAATACAGTGAAGTATTAAGCAATTAACGAAGTGCAGGAAAGACTGAGCCCTAAGCAATTGTAGTGGAGGAGCTGGTTAGCTAACACAGGATTAATTGACTAACGATTAGTAAGTAAATGGGAAAGGGCTTAAAGCATCAAATGAATCTAAGACTGTTCAAAGGATTTTTTTCAATAGATCAATGCAGTGTGTTCTGGGAATTAAGCTAAATCCCATGGTCCTTTATTTAACCAGGCAAACAAAAATACAATATCCAGGATATCAAGGAATACACCTAGTAATGTTTTATCCATTAGCAACAATAATTGTATAGCATAGACTACCATCTCTCGTCAGTACTGATTAAATTATAAGTCACTGACCAATATGGTTTGCTTTGCTAACTGCAATGCAGGTCCAGTGATCTAATCTCAGAGACACACACACACATACACAAACACTATTGACTAACTTAATGCTCCAGAGAAATCCTTCCTTTATAATGCAATCAAAAATAAACAACTTCAGCAGGCTCTTAACAGGCAACCATGTCTGACCCTGGCAAAGTACTGAACTGGGCCGTCCAGCCAGGTCTCCCCAGGACATGACAGCAAGTCTGCAGGTTAAAATTAGATCAGGGAGAAAGTCTCCTTCTAGGGCCCCCTGGCCATCGGTGGGGAGAAGCGGGAAGGGCAGGGAGACAGAAACACGGATAGTAATGAGAACTGGAGATGAGGCTGATGAAAAAACAGAGATACAAGTGCATTGGGAGGAGCAGGAACATAGAGAGCCAAAGAGCAGGAAGAAAGGGCAAAGGGGTCTGGGAATATGCAATGGGGGGTGGCAAAACAGACAACATAACCTCTGGAGCTCCAGAGACCAGACACTCACTCAGTCATGAACACTGGCCACTATAAGCTGTTTAGACTGGGGGGGAACAGGATGCTATAGGGGTAAGTGTGTCTATTAATGGCCAGAGGTTCTATGACATCATGCTGTCGATCCCAGTGGGAACCACTTATTACACATGACCATTTCCTGTTTCCCATCAGCCACCTCTTCTCCGCTAGCTACTGGGAATTCCTGCATTCCAGAGGCAAAAGGACTAACGCTGTGCATGTCAATAAAGAGATGTTTTAGTGTCCTTCTTAAGAACCTTGTAAGAAAGGAGGGAAAGGAAAAATAAATATGACATTGGGGCCAAGAATGCAGCCATTCCTTCTGCAGATGGACTTGTTAAAACCTGAACAGCAGCAAAAGAAACAGAACATAATAGTCCTTGCTGTGCAATTATACATGCCTAGGGAATGCTGAATGCTCAGTGCTTAGGACAAGTGTGATCTGTTCCGTTTGTTTTTTCACACAACTGAAACATCATCAAAACGGTCCCACTAGCACACAAGCATACTAGCTTATAAAAGAACATAAAGAATCATGATTTATTTTAATATTTGTGGACGTGTGGGAGTACGGGGTGGAGAAATTGACTTCCACCTCCAGACACAGATAGATATTGCTACAGGGAAACGTATACACAGCAGGAGAGAAAAGGTTTTAAACCGCAATAATGACTAGCTCTGTTGATGTATTGCTGCATTTATGAATCACCCCGGAGCACAGAGATTCCATAGGTGGTGCTCAACGAATCCCCACTCCGCAAACACAGGCTGAAATTACAGTTACACCTTGTGCCGAGCAGCACTGCCATATACAAAGAACCCCTGTGTTCTTTACCCACCGGGCAGTGGTGGGATGGGGAGAGAGGATAGTGAGAGAAAGTAAGAGGGAAATCATCACTATAATATTTAGAAATTGTGTAGAATTGTGTAGTAGAGTGTAGACCTGTCATTGAGTTTAACTGGACTTTTAACATTGAGGTTACAGACTGGTTTGAATTAAGCACCCTCAATTTGGTGTGCAGCTGTCCTGTTGAAGTGTCCATGAGCAAGACCCTGAATCTCCATTATGTGCAAGGACAAGACTTGTACACTCGGAACCCCAAAACCTACAGAGACAGGTCAAATGAAAGACAATTTCCCTTCAAGACAATGTGGAATAAGAGCTGGTTGGAGAGCACGGCAGAGTAAGAGCCAATGCTGCTGTAGACAGCAGGCACAGCTGCATCACGCTGATTGGGGGCTAATGTATAGACGGGCTGTGCCCGCTGTTGACACGCCAACAGCAGCAGGCAATACTAACAAGATGAACGCAGTGAGGACAGATGGTTAATGATGGTGACACCCTCTAACTGTCGTGCACCCTAATTTATAGTCCGTGAGTTGTCATGTGTGTGCCCTGCCCCAGTCTTCATCAACACATCCTAACCCCTTTTGGCTGTGTATTTGTTACAGGCATAAATAACATAATGTGATTTCAATTATTATAAATTCCTCCTCATGAAATACTACTAACTAATTTGCAGTAAAGCTGAGGCAAGATTCTGCTTTAATCTTACCTCACAAACACAGACAGACAAACAGACAAGCCTGCTGTCCACCATTCCTTCCAACACAGTACCCTAGATTAAATTTTGGGACATAATTACATTCTCCAGTCTATATTGGAGCTGTAAACAAGTATCTCAGTCAGAGGAGGCTCTCTGACAGGGGCTAATAAAGGTATTAGTAGCCCAATTCACTTAAGGGTGAGGAGACCTTGTCAGAGCTGCTTGGCGGCCTTGCCTGGGGTGGGTGTATGTGGGTGGGGGCATCCCATTTACTTTCTGCTCTAGTCCCCAGAAGTGACAGGCAGGTTTCATTAGGTTGTTTGGATGACAGGTCAACAGTGAAAGGACCTGGCTCCCAAAAGAGAATGGAATAGAGTACACAACTTTAACTGTGTGTGTGTGTCAGGTTATAGGCATGCCACTTCGCTTTCACAGTGTGAAAAGCCAGAAAGACCACCTGCCTTATCTTGGCACCAGTGGGTAGAGACGAGATGAAAGACCCACACAAAACAATGCCAATCTGCCATGGGGTCGGGCACCAGAGAGATATCACCTCTCACACAGCCATGTCCCACAGAGCAGGGAAATTCCAAACATAAACTACTTTAAACTACGTTACTTTAAGATATTAAAATAAGTGGTTCATAGCTTGCAACTCTTGCTCACAAGTAATGAGAAACTTCCTTTAGTGGGTAACGGGTCAAACGGTTTGAGAACCACTTCCACAGAGGAAGAGGAATTGAAGTGGAATGTTTTGTTGCCAGTGAGACACAGACAGCCCTAATACACCACAGCTGCATTTAACAGAGCCATTATCCTTTCACATGATGGAGCCAGAAAATAGAAAATATTATCTTTTTTATATTTCTGTACTATTTCCAATGGCCATGTGTCTGCCTCTTTGTCCTCTATGTGTCTGAGATAGACACATGGTTTAGCTATATTCTCTCCAACCATTATACAGGAACAGAGACAGCAAATGGTTGTGAGAATCCCATTTAAAGCTTTGAGGTAAACAAACAAATCAAAAAAAAATAAAAATAATAATGTTTGGGATGACTTTCAAAAGCATTTACATGCACACACACACACAGACTCACACAGTGACTTATGAATGCCATATGTGCAGCTGTAGATTGTACGCGTGAACCCTGTTTGGAATGAGGGAGACATAGTGGGGAAACAATGCTTTGCGGCGTTGTTTTTCTTGACAGAGCCCACCGGCGTAGGTTTGACCCGAGGAGACTCACCACTGCACAGCTGCAAACTCAATTAACTAACTTTAAAATGCACTGTACATTGGGGTGCCTACAACTAGATTATACAGTATGAACTCTGCTTGACATTAGGGCGGATAGAATGCATTCATTAAGCTCTCCATTGGAGGCAAGCTAGTCAGCTACACAGACTTTCTCAAACTTTCCTTCACAACTTCAGTTACTTGTGATATCCTGTGTACTTTAACACCATCACACATTAACACGCCCTACCACTTTGAGCTATAAGAGATAGGCTACAAGTTAAATACGACAGAACATAATGACAATGAAGACACTGCAAGGAAACAAGACAAACCACTGTTTGAGTTAGTGTATTACCTGTAAACTGAGGGCAATCTGACGAATGTACATCATGTTGAGATCCTCCAATATCCACAATTTCTCATCCATGTTTGAGAATTTATCGTTTGGCATCCTTTTAGGAGCTATCCACACTTTGCGTGAGAGTTACTTTGAAGTTAACTACGCTAGAACTCACTTCAGTTGCACTGAAGTTGCATTATTACAAGCGAGAACAAACACGCAATTTATTGAAACAAAATGCTATATAATGTATAATATTCGAAATCAATGATCCAATCGATAAAATAGTCCAGATCACCGTTGTAGGTACACTTTCATCAGCGCAAAAGTAGCAGCTCCACAAAAGAAGGAAAACGCAGAGGCAAGTGTCGACTCACAAGACAGCTTGCGCACAGTAATAACCATGTAGTCTACACGAGAATCCCCCTAACTGGTTCAGAGCGCGTATCTCCCTCTTCCCCTACTTTTCTTCGCGCAACAAAGCCCCTCTTAACACCCACAGGCAACACCCTCGATGGCAGCCGCGGGGGAAAGAATGGTCCTTTTAAAATGCAGTTCTCTTTGTGTCCCAGTGTCGTGATTGTGAATGCCTTCTGTCCGCTGTGACAAGACCTCTCCACAAAAGGGCATTGCCTCCGCGGGAGTGATCGGCACAACTACTCCACTGTGCGCCCTGCACTCCCCAACTTACCCCGGGAGGCGCGGGACCTTGTACTAAATTAACCCCTATAACGCTCGGTAATGAACTAAAAAAAGAAAGCAAACGAAAAAAATAGAGTGAGATTACTAGAGCGGTCTCCACGCCCTTTAAAACAAATAAATACCAAATACCACATCATCAGAGGAGCATGGCGGGACGGGAAGCTTTGTTCTTTTCATTCATGGCTTCGTAATAAATGGCAAAATTGTAACGGCGTGTCAGATGTCGGTTAGAGGCTGGCAAGATGATTAAAAGTATAGGTCTATGCCTACTAAAGTCAAGTGGTGTGTACATTATGCTATAACAAAGAAACAAACAAATCAATACATGAAGTTACTTTTTTTTTTGTAAATCACTGTAGCCTATTCAACGCTAAATTCAGTAAATAAATAGTAGGCTATGGGTAATGCTTAACGTTTTAATGAAAGATGACATAAGTCATATACTCTCCAATTTCAATCTAATAACCCATACTCTCTATCAGCTCTCAGAAAAATGCTTTTAGGCTGTCCACCTATCATTCTGTTCGGTATGACATTCAGCCAAAGTTTCCACTTGTCTGTCTTAGAGTAATTTATATTTGCGTCTAAAGGACTACACAGTGCGTTAATATAGTCCTGATACAGATGTTGCTGTTAACGTTATGTGTGTTTAAATGTAGATGTTGGATATGAACTGAGTGTGTGTTATATATGCATTTTGCGGAGTGTGATAGTCCTAAATGCGCAAACCAAAAACGGACCCCTAAACAGGAAACTGGCGTCATCGTGTTCCGTGCTCAATGAATCACCGCAACTTGGGGAATAACGAAACGCACATTATTCTAGTAGCCTGCAACACGTGCAAATCCTTGTACACTCGGGTTCAAACACAAACAAACCAAACCTTTACGCACGTGCATAAGATGGGACCCTACTTTAAAGCATGTTTTAAAAGGCGTTTTACATTGGCCGGCAGACCGAACATATACTGTACGTAAACAGTGACAATATAATAACTATCAAAGTTAATTCACTTAAGCAAAGGTAGCATGGACAGCAGTGGCAAGCAAACTCATTTCCCCATCCTTCCACCCTGCAAATGTAAATGACCTGGCTAACCTGTCTCAGACTCTGACAAAAACAACAGTATGAGATTTATTTTCTCTGGGTGAAATCAGAAACAGTTGAGGTGAATGCAGCAGGAAGGGTGTTGGACTCAGAAAAAACACTGATAGGGCCCAGTGTGTGTGTGTGTGACCAGCGAAAACACTGGTTTTACAGAATAGGCTATGCGATTAGCGATCATTTATTTAAAACAGTAACGCGTCAGAAAACACGTATAAAATCTACACTACAAATGTAGGCCTACTGGTCTTTTTCACCTAATAATCTACGTAAACAAAACCTAACGTGTATAATGCATGCCCTTCCCCCTCTTGACATGCTCTTATTAGGTAAATTGGGCCAGCAGCAAAAATGGGCCAGATAAGGATGGAGTGTCATAGTGCCAATGTAATAGCCAATCACTGTTACTAGGTGCTTTTCCACGGCAGGAACTTGCAGGCTGTTTTACGGTACTAAATTGCAGTTTTCCACTGCAGGAACCAATCCTGTAAGAACTCTTTAAGGGGCGTTTTCTGGCAAAAGAAGTAGCCTAAGGCGCTTTTCCACTGCAGGAACATGCAGGCCGTTATAAAGGGGGCGGCACTAAATAGCAGTTTTCCACTGCAGGACCCAACCCCATAGGAACTCTTTCGGGGACGTTTTCGAGGCCAAAAGATCTGAGTGACCCTGAAAAACTTCTGGAAGAGGCTTGGCGCTTATTGGTTAAATGCGACGTGAGCAGAAGAAAACAAGCGTAATTATATTCATTTATCCAGTGATTATTTTCATGAAGCCATTTAACTTTTAGCAACGTTAGAGAAACATTCAACCGTCGACTCGAGGTAATCCTAACATTATCAGAAAAATCTCTGGTATAACATTTTAATGTTGGTGCTGGCGTGCTGCCAGTGGAGAAATATTAATATATAATATATAAATATTTTGTAATGCTCGGAATTTACTCTCTTTAATTGCAAAATTCATTGTAGGTCTGTAGTTCCAGCACCACAATAGAAATAGAAAATCTGAACAGGCGGAATAGCGGGCAGTTCCTGTAAACGTTCGCGCCACCTGGGAAGTGCCCCGAGTTCCTGCATTGGAAAAGCACCTAATACATTCAATTTGTTGCCCCAACAGCATGTGATGTGTTTTAATTGGTCTGAGCTTGCTAAGATGGGTGGGGCAATTCCTCATATGGACACTGTTGGGAAAAAACAAATGATAAGTGCCTTGACATGTGACATAAATATTGCAATGATGTCCTGTGTCAGAGATATAGGGTTATAGTTACATAATAAATATATTTTTACATCAAAAATCCTTTAAGTTGCTGTCCCATTTTAGCTGAATGTGGTAGATAAAATTAGCCATCAGTTTGAGCTAAAATGGGTCACCTTCTGTACTGACCTTAACCCAATATTTTTCTGTTTTTTTTAATATATCTTTAAGAAATACTATTACTATTAAGAATTACTATTAAAATGTCAGAGTTTAAGCCTATATAAGTGACATATCCATACTGGATGAATGTAGCTACCATATGCGCTCACACACATGCAACACACTAGGCATACTCATAGTCATACTCACACACTGAGAGGAACAAGATAATGGAAGTAGAGTATAATAGATGTATTTAAAGTACATTTGAATTACTTTATTGAGGAGAAAATGGGAGGAAAAAATTAACAGGGAGGAGGAAGGATTGAGAAAAAAGAAAGGGACAGGATGTCCATTGCAATTAGTGGCCAGGAGAGAGGATGAGAGGAGCAGTAGAGGAATATAAAGAAATAGTGGCAAGTGGAGGGAAAACAAATATCCGCTTTATTGCAAGAGCGTGGAATAGGCACGGCAACCCTTCAATGCTGTATAAATGGCAAGGTCTTGGGCACAAGCCATGCTTCTGGTCAGAGACCATACTTCCCAGAAGATGCAGAAAAAGAGCTGGCAAAGCTGATAAAGGTGTTGTATCAGAGAGGTTTCCCACTTTAAAAAAAATAACTAGGCTGGGTTCTATTGGTTTCTATTTTTTTTAATTAGCCTTTTATCTAATCTTTCACCGGCCTATCTTATCTGAACATGTGGCCGGAAGGGAGCATCAAACACTTGAACACCTCCAGAATGTAAAAAAGTAAAACTGACCATGTATTATCAACCTAGAATAATAGAGGAGAATTAACTCTATTATTAACTGACTTAAGAAAAAAAACTTTTGGAGGTTTAAATTTATGTGCATTAATATTTTTATGGTTCTTTAAATATACCCGACTTCACCCTACTGCAGCGCTGGAAATTGTGCCAACAATTCATGCACCAAAACCTCCAAAACGCATTTCAACCTGTGTTGCACTTTTTAGGTCTATGATAGGCATACGAGTAGGACTCTCTCCTGAGGAGAGAATGATTGCTAAAATAGCCCATTGAATTCTCTTTGGGTTTTGAGCAGCAATGTGGTCCATTGACATGTTGATCAACTCAACAGGAGACAACAGGATTAAATCCACTAATGTCTTCTAACAACAGAGCTACGGCTGAACAAAAAACTGAAAAATAGCTATTATCTCAATGGCAGGGTACAGTCGCTTTTGTACACCCCTGAAGAGAAGCCAAACCCAGGTATTCAGCGGTTGTGAATCAGTGGTTAATGGATAGTCCTCAAAGGTAGATATGACTATGATCTTCCAACAGGAATGAAAATAATCTTCTGAGGGATGATGGATTAGTGGGTTAGTGACAAAAGTCTTGGCATGACTGTGGTAGAGCCAGGTGCGTTCATTTGTCTAACAAGAGCAAAGAGTGAATCCAATACATGACACCTCAAACACCACTTTAGGGGTTGGGAGACAAATGGCGATGGCTTTAAATGTGTTGGCTGTGGGCAGAGAAGGAAGAGTAGGAAGATTAGAAACTCAGACAGAGAAGAAAATCCTACACCCCCACTGAAAACACCTTCTAAGTTCTTCTTCTAAGTTGATCCTTGCATAATGGGTGCCAAGAGGGCCAGACTGCGTACCATTTATTGGTCTCATAAATATTAACTGTGCTACCTCACACTTACTTCAATATAGAGGCCTAAAAATCCCCCCACTTGTTTGTATTTTGAGCAGAACAGATCTTTGCAGTGTATAAATGCCCATGGGGCATAGGTCTGTTACCTACAGCGCCACCTAAAAGACATAATGTATGATAGGCTAGTTCCAACTGAGAGCACATGAATATCAGATGGAGAACTTTGATTTAGAGATAAGAATTGGCTCACTTATATGTTTGTTAAATGCGTAGAAAATCCATAATAGACAGACATTGAAGGGGCCATATGTAAAACTATTTATCTGCAGACGTGAGAACAAGGGTTACAAATGTAATTTGAACTTGCATACTTACGAAAAATGCTGATAAGTATTGCTGCTTTAAATAACCACATGTGGTCTATAGGTGGCACTAAAGATTCCAGACATGCCAAAAGGCAACTGTACCCTATGATGCACAACAAACTAAGGCAGTAAAGCATACAAAAGGTATTTACTGAGTATTTATAAGAGGTGTTTAATCATTATAAAATTGTGATTTTGTTTCACTAAAAATGCATTTGGGGGCATTTTGCAGTGGGGTAGTGATGGAATTTTTTTTGCCAAAAGGGTGATGAATTTATGTTCCAGACATGTTTTTGAGGATTGCATCAGTATGGTATTCTTCATTCATAGAATTATGTGACAAAATGATGTCACTGAGTCATGCATCTAGGGTTATTCCGCTTGGATAGTTGCCTGAAGTTAAATTATTATTGCTTTATTTTAGCTTGACATAAGAGGTTAGACAAAAGGGTAAGGTTTAGCGAACTTTTTGGGTAATATACTGTAGACTGGTCACTAAATTGACTTGTTATAGGATGTTGAGGTTTTGAAGGGAAGAGCAAGTGGGAAATGATAATAATAAAAAAAAGTTAAATGAGAATGTCTTCTTAACAGGGAAGTTAATATTAGCAATGTCGTCTTCGTCTGGGGGCTTGGTGCTACTGTAAAGGTTACAAGCTGTCTCTAGTCTAGTGTGCTGTCTGACAGCGGAGCAGGGCAGGGAATGAGAAAAAGGGCCCCAGGCCAGCAGGGCCTCTGGCCACAACAAAGAACCCTGACAGTCATCAGGAGCCAATCTGAAAAGCTCAACCCTACCCAGGGCTCCCACACTGACTGAGACACATGTACACAGACAAAAAAGTAAACTCACAAATAGAAAAACACCCATGCATAAACACAGGACATAAACAAATACTTGTTGATGTATGTGTGTGTGTGTGTGTGTGTGTGTGTGTGTGTATGGCACACACACACAAAAACAAATGAGCTGTAGAGAAACACTCGAATTATAGAATGAATGCAGCCGGTCAAGGTCTGTCTGATCACAGCTTGCCAGCCAAGAAGTCTCACAAGGAGGAAGGAAGTGACTTTGCCTAGGAATTCAAATAGACCTTTTTTTGTGCTGTATAGATCCACCCATAATGCCATTAGAACAACAAAAGCATAGAATTAGTTAAGCTCTCTTATTTTAAATTGGGGGTGGCAAATTTGTACGTGTAATACTGCTGCTGCAAAAACAGTATGGACAGACAGCATGGGCTGGAGAAGAGTTGAGCTACTGAGGTGAGACAGGTCGATTTTGATGAATGACATTTTAAATATCGAATATGGTTAAATCTCAAGTTAGGCAGTTATTTAAAGGAAAAATCCTTGACTGAACTTTGCCTGAACAGCTTTGACACATAGAGAGCCCAGAAACTGCAAATTTTATTCCACAGACACAATTATTATCGCTTTTTAATTACACAGCTGTGTTACAGTGGGTGCTAGGTTACACCTGGTTAACCAGATGACATCACAGGATTCATGTTATGTGGTGTATAAACCAGATGCATAGAAAACCCCCTGAAGGGACAGTAGGTTTTTTAGTTTAAAGGCACGATGAGAGAGAGATGCGCAATAAAGCAAATGTAATTATTTACAGTGAACCTTGTTATTTGCAGTTTCTGCCTCAGTCTGTCATCTAACTGCCCATTATACAGAGAGAATATTATGACGCATATATGTTACAATATCCTGAAATAGCTTCTAATAAATACAATTATCAGACTTAATACAATGTACCCAGACATGGAGTTAAGGATAATATCTGTGGTATTTATTCATTAGAATCATCTAACGAAAATCCCATTTCAGTCAAGGTAGGGAAGTTTCATGTGGATTAGCATAGAAAGATGGAGCTACATCATCTTTGCAGGCCAATGACCCATTTACCTTTCAAGATAAACATAATAATTCATCATAGACACGCACATACACAGACACTAGTTAAACTGCATTCTTGCAGCTTCCCAAAATCATTTCAGAAATTCAGGATCTCTGCTTCAGGCAATCAGCGGGCTTCACTCCATCTCATCGCACTGAGGAACCAGGGAGCTAAATGAACGATTAACAAGCTTATTAGGAAATTCTTCTACATTTATTTCTAGTTAGAGAGCAAGATGTGCATCGTCATCGCCATGAGGATTGAAAAGGATGAACAACATCGCTTTGCAAGTGGTTCCGAATATATTCTGATGAATATATTTATGAGGGAACATGAGGTGAAGGTTTGAAGAAATAATGAGAAGAGTGAAAGGCGTCTTTCAACTGCTGCGGTCATCATGTAGATGAAATAGAACAATAGCGCCCTCTGGAGAGAATATCGCAAACAACAGCAAGCGTTTTGGTTGTCTGTTTATTCACATCACATTACTGCGCTACCCTTCTGGAAAGTACAGAAACACACTATCTTATTGACGAGCTCTGGATTATTGGGGTAATACTGAGGAGGATTTAGAGGTAAATGTTTTTTAGAGACCAAACTGACTTCCCAAATGAAGGTCTCGACAATCCTGCCACCAATCCAACAATAAATGAAAAGGCAGTTTGCAGTTCGCCCAGTGAATAAACAAATGAAAACACAAGCATGCAGGCACCACAGGGAAGGGAGACACTCATAAAGGACCCACCTGTCTTGATAAAGTCACTGCCCTTTAAATGCCCTCCATGACATTGTTTCTGGTCATTTGGGCTGCCCTTAGAACTTCCTTTTGAAAAAGAATATTAAACATCCTACACTGTATCCACCAGGGTCAGCAATAGAAAAATAAATGCAATACTTCAATAAGCCACACACCCACACAGAGGCATGCCTAGTTTATATCATCGTGTTCTCTCAGAGTTTGTAACCCAGCAAGATTTCACAATATGAAAACAATTGACCAGATCTGTGCAGGAGCAGCCACCACAACCCATCCACCCACATCCACAAAATAACTCTGTGTAGATTTCTTGCAAAATACCTCAGTGTGAAAGAGGGGCCCTAACTTTATCAACCTTACAATACAGCCAGATGATAATATAGAGAGATACAAAGCCTCTTTGTTCAGAAAAAAGAGAATGGCGAATGGAAGGGATGAGCTGGGGGCAGGTAAGGAAGGTTAGCAAGAGGGCTGTGAGCACACAGCAAGAGGGCTGTGAGGGCACAGGTAAGCAAGGATTTTGAGGGAGCTATATCACCCTCAAAATCAGCGACTTCATGCATCTGAAGCTTGATACTTTGCTTTTGAGCACCAGATAGAGAATGAAACAGATAAAGGAGCAGAAAAAGAATATGTAGAATATCCTGATCTGAGAATAATGTAATTAGATTTGAAAACAGAATTTACAGCAAGCATCTTATCTACCACCTGAGAACCAGTCTGGATACAGACAGATTTCTAAAGAGGGCCGGAGTTAAGTGATACAATGATATTTTCAAATTCCACACAGCAACAATACCCCTGTGTCCAAGCCTTGTGTGGTAAGTCAATGAGTGCCTGGACTGTAAATGATACTGTGTGTGTGTGCGTGTGCGTGTGTGTGTGTGTGTGTGTTAACAGGAAGGAGGAAAAAAAGGAAAGATTAATGAATGTCAACATTCCTGTCAACTGAGTAATGTCGCAGTTCACACTAGTGGTGGTCTCTGGACTGGGTTTAATACACAGCAGAAGAGTGGAGAGATAAAGAGATGAAGCGTCAAAGACAATCACAATTACTATCCATCACTGTTGAGTTCTGAATAACTAGGAAGACGGGCTTCTCAGTTAAATCTGGATCACAAAAGTAGGTTGGCACTGCGGTGCTTGACAAATACTAGACCCATTTTCTCTCTATTTCAGGGTGTCTGTGCCACGAGCCATTAAGAAACCCTTTGGCCTACATAGTATGTCTCTCTTGGGGTAGGGAGGGCCATAGTGGCTAGATTCGAGTGACAGATATGAAAGCACAAAAGGAATAGAGGCAGGTAACATTTTACTCAGCCTCTCTAAAAAGCCTGAAAGGTATTTTCTTAATATTAAATTTAAATGTCAACTCTTGTCATTTTAATTGCCTTAATTAGGGTCCAGTATTACAAGAGTTCAACTGAGTTAAAGAGATGTCAGTTCTAGATGGTTGTTAAGTGCTGTTATAGTACATTTACACCTTTAAAAAAAGACTAGTGTCATTCAGTTGGTTAATGAACACTTATTAGTCACACTACTATTGTTCCTTTCTTTTCTAATATTGTATTGTATTATATTGTATGAAAAGATGAGACAAAGTAAAAAAACATCAATCAAGAGTATTCAGAGTTTTAACCACCGATCAAGGTGGTAACCGAATGTGACAGGTTCAGTGACGCATGGGGAAAGTCACCATCTGTGACAGCAGGGTTGCTCACATGAACAAATCCTGTCTGTGTCTGAGAAAACCCAATGGACCTTGCCTGAAAACAAGACATCACCACTAAGTCACTGTCTCAGAATCAAGGTGTGATTGTGTGTGTCTGTGTGTGTTTGTGTGTAAAGTGCTCAGTGACAAAGAGCAGTTACTGTGAATAATTCAGTAGCAGGTAAAAACCTAAAGACCTCTACCCGTAACACTTAAGTATGAAGCATGTTCAAAGTAAAACAAAGCAAACGCCTGTGGGGCATGTGTGAACAACAGACCCACAGCATATGTGACTCACTTCCTGTGTGTGTGTGTGTGTGTAAAGTCATGTCATAAATCTATATTTGCTCTCTCTATTAAGCCCTGCTTCCAAATAATCCAAATAATGTAATTGATGTATAGACATGTCTGTGGCCGTGTGGGGGTTATTCACTAAAAGACTGTCAGCTGTAAGCATCAAGCTAACCCTAGCTACACACAGGCCTGTACCACATTCCAAGGCTAATATGTGTGTAGAGGCAGTTCATATGTCCTGTAGACTAATATAATATGACAATATTACAATGACCTAATAACAATATTAATAATAATAGGGCAGAATAGGAAAATGGTTACGCTGGTTGTCTCCTAGCCAAAAGGTCATGGGTTTGATCCCTGATGTGCCTGGCCTACTGCTCAATAATTGTACTCACTGTAAGTCACTTTGGAAAAAACAACTGCTAAACGAGCTAATTGTAAGCTAATATTATATTGTCACCAGTAGCCTACTATAAATACTCACAGCAAAACATTTTCAGTACAACAGGAATCTCAAATGGCAGTCGTGTGCAATGAAAACATGATGTCAAATCAGATAAGTGCAGTCACATTCCTGTAAATTAAAAGTGTTTCCTTGCAGTAGTGCCACCATTACATCAGATAATGGCTGCCCTGCATGACGGCTTAATGACACTTGGATAAGATAAGGTCGTGATGGACAGTGTTGTCCTTGGGGTCCGGAGACAGACGGGGCATGAAAGTCAGCACCGTAGGACATCCTGTAACTGTAGCACTATTGATGTGTGTACGCGCGTGTGTGTATGTAGCACTTAACGCATTATCTGAGCGGCCCACGTGAAACAAGGAAAAGGACACAAACCTCTGGGGCTTCTGTGGCAAAACAAGTAAATAAAACTAAAAGGGCCGTCAGCTCCCATCAGTAAAACATTTACAAAGCAGATGGTCATGACGACATTAACAGAATAAAGCTAAATTGCAGCTCAGTTGGATGTAATGTAACACAATAATGTTTTGATGCATGATTATGCCATGAAAACAAGTTTTCTAGTGTCTGAAAGAATAGACAGGCTGCATGCAGATATGATTTTCTATTCATTTAAAAGATAAGGACTGGGAGAGACAGTGTGAGTCTGTACGTGAAAGAAATAAGGGTCTTTCAGAATAATTCTTTGGAACATTTTCATTTAGTTCCCTCCTTCACAGAAATCATTAGGCTAACATCAGTCATCACAGTGGGAAAAATAGCTAGGCGCTGGCTCTATTTTTCTCTGCTTGAAGGAAAATCATTTGTATTGGGGCAAAGCTCTTGAAGGCCGAATGGCAAAAATGTCAGTAATAATGCTCACTTTTTTCACAAGTACTTTACAATGATGTTAGGCAAAGCCTGCTTAATGAAAATAATTAAACATTTAGTGGCTAAAATACCTCTTAGCACACTAAGAACGCTGCCAAGTATAACAATTTAGCAGCAAAGCTTTGTTGCGGAGGAAAGGTCGTAGATAGGGAACATTTCTCCTGGCATCTCCCCAGTACCCCTGTAGTGTTCATCATGCCAGGAAGCCCTGAAGATGACTACACACCAGCCTTTTAAAAACATTTTAACCCCATAGTTCCACGCCTATACTAAAAATTTGAAAAATGGTAGCGCAGTATGCGCAGTACCTTCACAAAAAGACCTCCCTGCCGCTGTGACTGGCATGTCATGCCCACAGGACAATGCCTTTTGTGAGTCGGAGTGATGGCCCATTGTTCTCCGGGTACACAGAGCTGCCTTGAGAGGGAACCTGAGGGGAAGTTTTGGCATTCCTTAAAAAAACGCCCCTCTGAGTGGGTTCACTGTCTGTGCTTCCTCCCCTGCCGGCAGCCATGTTGCCCTGGCAACACCTATATGACCTCTCACCAGTTGTGCTTGTGTGCCTATGTGTGTGTATGAACAGGAGAGTCTGTGCGGTTAAATCTAAACTGTGTGTGAATTAGAAAAAAAAAAGTATAAAAGAAACATCCTTCTGACAAACTACAGAAAAGATATCAGGTAGAACACACCTCAAAGCCACAGAGTATGACACGGTGAGGATAAAGTGTCCGCTGACAACATTCCCGTAAGCAGACCTCCATTTCTCTTGCTGTGCTCGGATTAGGGAGTACAAAGACTGCGGCACTGGCTTGACCACCCTTGACAATTCATTTTAGAGCACATTAAATACACACGGGGCAGAAGGAACTCCTATTTTATGAAGGACATGTCTAAAGGCAGCATGGTGGTGGGGGGGGGGGGGGGGGGGGCCCCCAGGGGGAGGAACTGCAGTGCTCTGGACGCTCCTAACAGAACCCCCACCCTCTGGGACCA
>JAOEHI010017771.1:0-26756 GCA_025447815.1 Percopsis transmontana
TTTATTTTCTCTCTCTCTCTCTCTCTCTCTCTCTCTCTCTCTCTCTCTCTCTCTCTCTCTCTCTCTCTCTCTCTCTTCAAGCAGTATCATTCATCATCAACTATTGTTGTCTGTGCGTGCTCTCCATTGTACAGACTAATGATTTAATGACACTAGCGAAATCATCAAGGCTGATTTATGATTATAATTGTAATGAAGCACTTAATCTCTGTGTGTGTGTGTTTGTGTGTGTGTGTGTGTGTGTCCTTGCAGGAGGCAGAAAGGGCTATACAGTGTCTAAACGGGAAGCTAGCGTTGTCCAAGAAGTTGGTAGTGCGATGGGCGCATGCACAGGTAAAAGTAAGTGTCAAACCTTAAAAGCATTTTTTAAACACACACACTGGCCAATATAATGACATAAGAAATATTTAAACAGCCCTAAACATATGTTGAAAATAGTGATAGTATATATATTTTTAATAATCTTGAAATCATCATGTGACCACCACCCTTCTACCCCCAAAATAAATGTAAAAAATTAGCCAGATACAGAAATCTGGTTTCCGCTTGTGGGATCCTGGCACCCACTTTGAGAACCACCTTCTAAAACAGAAAAAAATTATAATGATTAACAATTCTGAAGGATTTGGCAATAAACATTCTTGACATGTTTTCGTTAAATATGTTTAGTCCAATGCGTTTTGTAGTTTGGTGTTTTGAAGACATTTTCTATTTCTATTATATTCATACACTCTTACTTGTGTACATTTAATTGGCAGCAATGACTTCTACTTGAACTTGAATATTTAAAAGGCAGTTACCTCAAGTGAAAATTTTCAGTCAGTTAGTCAGTTCAGTCGGTTAGGCGGCCATTTACCCTTACTGAAACAATGTAGTAGAACACACAGTCACACGCTCTCAGCAGCGTGTTGTTTTCCACCAGAAGTCAAGTTGGCTCAGGCGGATCGCAGCACTCCATGCCTGTGTTAACAATAGACAGCCTGCCTGCTGGCACAGGCTGGGGGGGATATCCTGTATAGGGACAAATCACGCCCCTACACTCATGAATACACGCACGCACACATGCACACACATACAGTATACTGTAGCAGGGCCAGGTCACAGCCTACTGCCCATTCACGAAAGCCCTTCCTTCTGAAGTTCTGATTGGGTGTCTAGGTGTGACACAGTCATGCTTTACGTCAAACAGCAGTGGTTGGTCACAATAGGATAGGCAGAACTAAATAAGAGTATAAGCACCCCCATTGGGCCACCAGTTACCAATCACTTACCAATCACTTACCAATTACGGACCGCAGGTGTTTACTGATCAACGTAGAAATATGTCTTTACCTATCCTATGTTTAGCAGGGTAATTGTTTCGCAGTCAAATAATGCAAAAACACCCCGTAAAAAGCAGGAATAAGCGTATGAGAGTAGAAAACTGCCTATTTCCAGCGTCATGTACCGCCCGAGTGCCGGGGCACCGTTAGGCGTGGTCCTCACCGATGGTATAACAGTCGTCTTGTTCTTCTCCTTGTCTCCACAGGTTGTAGGCGCGGGCTGCGTGGCTGTGTGGCTGTGTGGTTGCTGCGCATGTGTGGAAGGTGGTTTTGACAGGAATGAACCCAGCCGTGGGTTATTGGTGTTCAACTGCTCCCCCCAACCTGCCAGCAACAACAACCCTTTAAACCCCTTTATTTTAGAGGACGCTTTGATGTGACAAAGTAAAGTAATGATATAAATGTATTCAGATAGGAACATTAACATCAGGGGAAAAAAAACCCGTTACTTGGTATCATTGTCTTGTCTAAGAGAGGGGTTTTAACAGGGTGGCATTATGTGACATCACTATGTATCAGTTGGTCACACATAATGAAACGTGCTTATAGAGGCTTTACTGGCCGAGCACCAGGCCCTTGCTGGGCTTTAGCTGGGCTGACTGAGGTTGCTTTCCTGGTCCAACACACCAGAAGGGGCTCCACTCTGTGGGACGGGGCTGCAGTTCAACCTTCCTCACCAGGTTTGGTGGTTTTATTAAAACGTTGACTGACAGGATGCCTTGCCGTTTTTCTCAACCTCCCCTCACCCACCCACCCCTGTTTATTTGTGTTTGTTTACATTTGTACACGTCTGTCTATTGTGTGTGTGTCTTATTTTTCAATTTTCTCGTTCTACCATCCTCCTGTGTGTGGCTCCTGTGTCTGTCTTCAGAGGTTTGAGGGTTACCGTAGCGACAAGAGCATGCCTACGAGCCTGGAGCCGTCGTGCAGCGGCGCATCGGAGGAGGGCCCTGTCCCCACCAACCAGCTCAGGTTGGTGCTCCGCTCATCGGTCATGTCTCGGCACGCACGGAGGGCTGAGGCATTGCTTTGAGGGGAGGAGTAGAGAGGCGTGCGACAAACTATGCACTCGAGTGCCAGCAAGGGTCAACAAGGTGTGTGTGTGTGTGTGTGTGTGTGTGCGTGCATGTACAGGCACTTGGATACACACACACACACACAGGTTGAAGCACTTTGTAAAAGTCCCCTCATTCTCAGTGTGTGAGCTTTAGTGGGGGGGTTTACTCAGGCTACAGAAAAGACTGCACACTCCACTTTTATTGTAAGCTTCAAACATGCTCTCTCCATACAGTACTGGAGATTGAGGAGAGATGAGCATAAACACGGATTCTTTCTTTTCCTGACGCCCCTCTCTCTCTCGCTCGCTCGCTCGCTTACTGCGCTACACTCTTGTTTGGGCCAGAACCTTATTTGTTCTCAGATCGCCTCTCAACTGCTCCTCCATACTGTGTTTGACACTTTAAATAGAAGTGAACCGCTATCTTCCCCACACTGGAACTGGTAATTCTCTCTCTCTCTCTCTCTCTCTCTCTCTCTCTCTCTCTCTCTCTCTCTCTCTCTCTCTCTTTTCAACACCTCTTTATTCCATCCCTCCTGCCTCTCTCCTCTTCCTCTCTATCGGTGCTGCTGTTTCCCGCTCCCCTATTTTCATATTCACGATGTCGAGATATTGGCTGAAGTGAACCGCCTAGTTAGTTTTCGAGCATTGTGTCGAACCGCAACTGCTGTCCTTTCAAGGGCCGTCAAACGTCGCAGCACTTAGCCATAATGTTAGGGACGAGACATATACAGAAAATTGCACTGCACTTCTCTCTTTTGTAGTGTAGTTAGACAGGTGGAACAGTGTGCAACACTGCCCCGTGTGGCACAATGTATATATGCAATCTCTCTAAATTACAGATCACAAGGACAATGGTTTATTTCTATGAAGACTTTTACTGTAGGTTGAGCTTGACTTCACCATTATAGCTTTTAAATGAAAGTTTTGAACAGCAAGGGAAATTTTGGTCGTATTATATTATTGGACGTACTGCGATCTTATCCTGCAAAAATTTATCATTAGAATTCGCGATATCATCATGGTGTCACCCCCATACCCCTCCTCTCCTGCAGTACGAGTGCTAAGATCCGGGCTATCGAGGCGAAGCTTCAGATGATGGAGGAGAACCCAGATGAGGAATACTCGGGTCCGTCCGCCTACGTCTACAACAAACCGCCAGAGAGGAAGCGCTGGGAGCCCTACGGCAGGTCCCACCACAGCAACCAGGGCAGGCCCTACCGCAGGTTCAGAAGATGACCCAGCCTACAGCTCTCTAGAGGCACACACAGAGACACACACAAACAGACACACACGTCTACATGCTGTACTGAACATACCTGGGAATATTTGAAATGGTTTAAAGTTTGTTGAGAACCATTGTGAGGAATGATTCAGACAATGCGTTTACATGCATAACCTATATTGTTTGGAATATGCCCAGCGATATTCTAGAAGATTGCCATATTGCCTATAGCAAACAGTGGAATATGTGAGAAGACTACATTTACATATTCAGCTTTTCCAATGGAATATGTTAATCTAAATTCAGCAATAATCGGACTACACTGGTTGATTATTAAGCTAATAAAATTACTTCCTGTTATATTTGTACTGTTACATGTATTTACCGTTTAATCTACTTATTATTTTGCTCTATTGCTTCAAAATACGGGAACACATCTTTCCTCTTTCACTCTGGCAATTACCTGCTTGAATAAGTCAATGCTGTGACATATTCACATATCCTAAAACTTTGTATGTCTATGGTTAAAATGTTTTAAAAGGGGGTAGATAGATTTTATGCAGGTTTTTCCGCACAAACCGAGGAACTTTCTGTTAAAATTCAGGGAAGAAATATCTCAAGAAATTGCCAGTTGCGACTCGTAATATTCTACGTTCAGAATATGCGTCCTGAATAACTGGCTAAGTTTCATAATTGGGAAATGCTTTAGCCAGAAAAATACCTTTCGGTATCAATTTAAAATTATAATATAGTGAAATATGCTCTACATGTGACCCATACTAAATTTGGAACATATCGTCATATTCTAAATGATAGTGGAAAATTAGTTTATGCATGTAAACGCAGCCACAGTGTGCATAAGTATTTTAAGTCTCATACTTAATACGTAATAATATTTTATATGAATTACACATGGGTGTGCCCTGTACCTAGTTGCTGTGGATGCCGGTTTTTGTCGATCTGATTTTCTGACTTTTGTACTGCCAAAAGGAACCTGATTATCAACTGAATTCTTTGTCCTGTCTTTTATGTGTCAAGTTTAGATCCACTTCACAAGGAGAATATGTATGATTTGTACAATTTCCAGACTTCCAGTGTCTTGCTCTGCAAAAGTTGTAAAATCAGGATTTCTTTGTACTTTTGATGTACTTACCATTATTTTGTACTCTTAATTGTTAAGTTATTGCAGGCTCATACACACATCCATATATGTACGAATACACTGAAATCTGCGCTAATGGTTTAAGATAACAGCCCTCTGAGAGACACTCAACCTGAAGCTAGTTCTGCAGTGTTTCCTCGTAGCTGTTTTGGTTTGTATTTCAATCTATTTTATATATATATATATATATATATATATAAAAAACTAACTGCATTTAAACTCTTTTACTGTGTGATGTTTAGTTTTAAGGTTTTGTCTGTTTTGCTGATTTGCATTTCTATTATTTTCTTTGTTTTATTTCTTGGGAAAAATAAAAAAAACTTATCTGGAATGTTTTATTGATTTGTTTAATGTTTCTTTGTTATGAATTAGATTTTTGCTCATTATCTGATGAATATGCATTGTGTAAACACCATATCCTGTTTGTATATTTAAAAAAAAATCTTATTCGGGTTACTATAACATTTTGTAGAACGTTACAGCATTGGAAAATTGCCTTTATTTCAGTTTTTTTTCATGGAATGTGGTTTATTTATAGTTCTGGACATTACTGAACACTAATACCTGTTTAATAAGACTTGCTGAGTATTGAGAAGACATTGTATAAAATTCAAGCTCAACCTGCTTAAATAGGCTAGTTGTCAGATATCCAGACAGAAGAGCCCTGCTGTTGTTCAGGTTCTGATAGTTCAGGTCATGTTCAAGTGAAAATGTCTTGCAATATAATATTACATGATGAAATATGATTCTTGGATGTGTAATAATACTTTTCCCATCTGATATGTTTATGATGGATATTGATTAGAATTGATTTTTATAACTAAAGGTGTCTAGGCATAGGCCTAAGAATTGCTTTTATATTACAGATGGAATTGGAATCGCCACACTATTATTCAGAATATAAACGGAGTGTAAACGGAGACAGTAGGCTTACAGCATTGAGACTAGACATCCCAGCCTCGTTGTTTGGGTTTATTCAGAGCCATTTGAAACAGAGATTGCTTACTCTGGGTAATTGTGGCTAATTAGCTGGCAATCAAAAAAAGAAACAGATTTTCCCTGCCATGTGGCATGGGCAGTAAACTGGAGCCAATGGCCACCTTTTCAGGGAGGGGATACATAAACCGAAGTAGACAAATGATAGCAGCAATTGAGGATAACTTGGTCATTATAGAACAAAAGCATAATTGCAAAAATCGCCTATTCTTACTTCTCTAAAATAATGACCTATAGGCCACTATTTAGTTGTTTTATGAACTATATCTTTTGTTTAGCTCTGTTAGGGATTTGGTTTTTTTTTTCAATGTAATGACGGCCTATTTCAGTTGATGTTAGTTTTACTGATATGCGAAAAGAAAGCGTTTTGTGAGTTCTTTCTAAGTTTGTGGAAAGGTTCAAGTTGTGTAACGAAAAAGGAAATTAAAATTGCAGACTATTTTAGCTATAGGCTAGGTACTTATTATTTTTCTTTGAACATGCTCTTAATGTTTTAGGCCTTTTTTTCTTTGTTAGGCTACTAAACGAAACCAAAAGATTGATCAAGTAGACATATAGTGTTCACATTTAAATACCTCGATTAGGCATATTTCGCGGAATCAGGCACCATGTGTATGGCTATGCAACTATTATTGCTAATACCTAATCTTGTATTTATTTATTTTATTTTTTATCATTATAGAGAATGTTGTGAAAACACTTGGCCTATTATATACAGTGGAAAGCTATGTTTCATGTTAAAATAACCAGTTCCTTTACCTTCATTCATAACTTTGCAGTTTGTGGACCTTATGTTAGCAACAGGAAATATCATCGATTGAGGATGTCGCATTGGTTTTGCTGAAAGAGCCAACCGGGTTATTATTGAGACTTACCCTGCTGTAAGATAAATTATGAAAATGTCACTGACTGTTAACTAGCCTGTAGTCAAGGCTTTTACCATGCCTACAATGTGTTTAAATGTTCTGTAATATTTCAGTTTGCCCTTTATGTGCACAAATATTCAGTCAATTTCTAATGAGGTTTAAAATCATAATGGCAACAACAATCAATAACAAAGTAAATCATTAGATGCCCAATAATTGTTTAGATATTGAGGCTATAAACCCTTTTTTCCGAATGTTCCAATGTGATACTGTTCACAATTCTTTTTCTGCCCAGACCTAAATCCTCACGTCTAGCCTATAAAATAGAGAGAAAGTGTTAGGTTATAGGTATAAGCATAATATATATTTATGTAACCTTGTTATCGACCTACAGTAGGTCTGCCGGTGAATAAAATCACCATATAACTATAGCCTATAAAAACGTATAATATCACAGCAGCAGTTTACATCCCTAATATCCCACTATTATTCCGTTAGGCTATATTATATTCACACATTAATTATCCAGAATAGTGATCCACAACTATTCGAAATATTGAATTATCACATTAGCCTACATATGCATTAATACAAAGATTCCAAAATAAATATAGAAAATATATTAGCGTGGATGTAAATGCATAGTGTAGCCTATATGTCAATGGCTATTTCAATCTTCGAATATTAATAGAATGTCCCTAAACGTATAGTTTACTGTAGCCTAGTTTACGATATTACGAATCTCAATTTTCCAAATATTGCAAATACCAATGCTACGTCCATTGGGAATATAGGCTACAATGCACATTCCTAATTATAGTGGAATGTGTGTGCCCAGTCAAACTCGTGTGACATATTCACAACTGTTCTATAATAGCTGTGTCCAGCCTTCTCGGCCCTCCCCTCCTTTCTCTGAGCAGAAGGCAGGCCAGAGCACAATCTTTCACATCAGCACCGCCCGCCCGGACAGCCCGGCTCGTCGCCGTGTTGCATGCGCGCGCTCTCGCTGCCTCTGTAGTCTCTAACACTCCCCGGTTAAAAGACGCCTTGGAGTAAAAACCTGCCAACCCTTCCATCTGATTCACTTTTCTATAGTCAGCGACTCTGTCCCAAAACGGAGAGAGACAGATAAAGGGAAACTGGGAAAGGCAGGATTATTTCTGGTCTAAATAAGGTTGTGTGAGGGCGCATGCTCTCTACACCGTATAGTCTACATTATTGTACGATTGTTCGCGTGCTTAACTCAAGAAGACCTTTGCGTATAGACATGGTGTAGAAAACAAGCGAGAACGCATGTCTTGGTGTAGTGATACAAACTCTCAACCGGAGACCCAATGAGACGGTGATACGAGTTCTGACTTTCATCTTTTCTTCGGCACCAAAGTTCCACCGTGTTCCTGACTTTGGAGAGCCTGTCTCTGCCGTGAAAGACCAGGGATTCATGTATTGGAAAAATGAAGTTTTGTCCCCTTTGTCAGAGGGAAATAAGATTCTGTCTGAAGGAATTCCCACGAAACAGGTACGGGTGGTTTACAAACAGAAGATAAGAGTCAGAACTGTACGCGTAAAATTACTCCCGTCGGACAAATGTTGAGCAACTTATCAGGCCCAGGCGGTTTAAATTCCCTAGCCTAGTGTATAGTTTCAGTGCGAGAACTTGGAAATTGGCGTACACGGCAAAACGCTAAAGACGTTTACAGATATTGTGAAATGGTTAAGATAATTTGCTGGATCGTAAAATTATCAGTAGCCGTTGCTGTCGCCAACGGTCCCGGCGTGGATGCTGTCGCACCGAAGTGTGAGCTTGTGTGATTTTAGTTTTTGTCCCGAGGTGATGTCATAAGAATCACCGTTTGTGTGTTGAGATCAGCTGCACTCGCCAGCCGCCGTGAAGAGCTACGCGTTTCTCTCTTATTGAATAGCATGATTTGCAATCCAAGGCCTCTTGAGCGTCGCCAATTCGCCCGAGAAGAATTAGATTTTAATTACAGCCATTAAAAATCAAATTTGCAATTCTTTGGGTGACCCGTTGCCTTTCTGATTGACAGTTGAAATTGACACTCCGGGTCCCCCTTACCGGCTGCCTTTCCAGCTATGTGTAATTGCAGGTAGATTTTTTCCACTCGTGTCCTGGATTGCGAGGAAAATACTATTCTTCTGTAAGCACCGGTTAAGGGCAGGGAAAAATCAATCCAAATTGAAACAACGTAATTAAAAATTGTGCCTTTTGTTGTGGGGGCCTTAATGCGGTTTTTAAGCGGGCTTTATTGCTACTAGGAGCACTTTATATATAGAGTAGCGCTGGAGAGCTGCCTGTAAAGACAAAGATGACATGGGGAAAGTGACGATGACTGTTGACTGAGCGTTCTCTTGCAGGTGATCTCCTCAGAGCCGCACAACACACCGGGAGCCTCGCGCTGCGCGGACGCCAAACACGCGCCAATGGTGAGTTTGAGAAATTTTAATTAAAACCAGAGTAGCCTATTTGTTTCCGCTAAATTGGGTGGGCATGGGTGCGTATTTAACCGCATGACACAGGTGACAGCAAATGCACGTGTACTTGTGGTTATATCGTTTTTACGCACTCCTATCACACTATTATTAAGCTGCTGGGAATGCACTACTGATATTTACATAGGTTTAGACATGCAACTTTCGTTTAGGCCTACATGCACACTGATGTTCCACTATTAACTATTTGGGAATATTTATATTCAAATGATTGACATAATCTTATTCAAAATAACATGGCGTAATATGTGTGTGCATTCAAACGTGCTGTTCAAAATTTGGATATGGGCCTAAATTTTTCTCAAAGGGGACTAGGCCTATAACGAGTCATGATTGTGAAACGTCTAAGTATTAGAGCCAGAAGCAGCCAACTCCGTTTGTTGAATCATGGGAAAAATTTAAATACCATCTCCACAGTCTCACTCGGACGGTGAGTCCCAGCGGTCCAACGTTGAGCTCGAAGACACGCGCTCCTCGCCGAGCCCACCCTCTACTCCGTCCGCGAGCTCGCCGACCTCCACCGCCAGCTCAGTGCTGTCCACTGGGAAGAATGTGTGCGCGAGCTGCGGTCTGGAGATCCTGGACAGATACTTGCTGAAGGTGAGCGCGAGGCGAGTCAAAGTGAAATTGCCGGCTCACGCGCTCACATGCGAAAGGACTTAGTCAACACGCGGTTGTGTTTGTGTTTTGTTTTTGAAAGCATATTTGTTCTATTTTACTGGCGTCATCATAGGAAACATAATTTGGATGCCTGAATTTCTGCCGCGTGGAGTTTCTTATTAAACAAGACATGTATTAATAAATACGCCTATATCTCATTTGATGGTTATATTATGAATCTAACAACAACAGCAATAATAATATTCTAAAAAAAACGTTTTTCAAAATTGCCACGAAAGAGGAATATTCGATTGTACTCTATTCCATTCTATTATTTTCTAGTCTATAATGTTAGACTACATAAAAGCCTGTTTGGCAACAAAATTAATCAGATAATTTTGATCTGAAATAGATGCAGCAGATCGATAACAAGCGAAACGGAGACAGACCTTAAATATAACGGTTTCGGTAGTTTATGTTTTTTAGTGTCTACAGTAGCCTATCGATGTCAGACTATGCACAGTCTTTTGACTCCTGCATTCGCGTGTTTCCAACCAAAACAGGAAGTGTATGAAAGTGCTAAGATCGTTAGCTCGATAGCCCGATATCTCAAACTACACTCTACACTACACTACATTTATCGATATAAATATTTTTTTAAATTTTTAAATGTTTAATGTTTAATGATCGAATAAATGCAAACTTTGTGTCAATATATAATTACTTGGCTACCATCCAACTTGCAATTGATAAATAAATAATTATATTAAATTAATTTACACGTCACAGTCAATTATACAATTTTACATCCCAATAAGGCCTTATAAAACCTAAAATCATGTCATTTTAAGTTTTATTTAGGTAGGCTACAACCATAAGATATAAGTGTGCGGCGCATATGTATGTTTATAAGTGAAATTAATTAAATTTGATTATTCTTGTTTAAGGTTAGGCTACTTTTAAATATCATTTTATCTAAATGGTAACATATATGGTAAACAAAGGTGCGGCTATGTTAGGTTACGGGAATTTCGCCGGTCTGCACCAAAACGTTATAGAGTAGGCCTACGATTGTCTAGTAGATAGGGTGGTCGACTCTTAGTCGAACCGGTCCTGCTAAATTACCTAATTGTAATTAGTCACCGGGCTATCCAATAGACTAATCGTGAAACAATTAAATGGCTTTTTTTTAATTAATGAAAGTATCAAATTAAATCATTATTTGATTTAGGCTATTTATTTATATATGTATTTAATAGTAACCGCATGGAGTTGGGTGATTTATTTATTGATATTATCATTGCAATCTAAACAAAATGTATTTATTAATAAGCTCAACTGTTATTATATTTGACATAAGCTTAAATGGTGCGTTGCAGGTGAACAACTTGATTTGGCACGTGCGCTGCCTGGAGTGTTCTGTTTGTAGGACGTCACTGCGTCAACACAGCAGCTGCTACATCAAAAACAAAGAGATCTTCTGTAAAATGGATTATTTCAGGTAGGGTAAGTTTTTGACTAATGTTTTCATAATATCCACATCAACTGTTGCAACATGCTCTCTCTCTCTCTTTTTCTCTCGCCCCCCCCATCTCTTTCACACACTATGCATTTTAAGGCTGAGATGTTGAAATGGATGCGGGCTGCCTCATACATTCCAAAAGGACCTTTTCATAACTCTGAAAGTCTGTAACAAAATAACAGCCTTTTACTGTGGAGTGGTTGAAAGACAACCACCTTGTTATGGCTGTCGAGAACACAAGCCTGTTGGTGAAAAGATCAATCTAATTCAATTTCCAGGCCATTTCTTCCCCTCAAAGCCCCTTTGGCCCATTTTATGTTCTGTAAAAATAGAGCTGCGTCTGTGTCATTTTTATACTTTGGTCTAAATGAGCCTATTATATCATATTTTGTTTTTATAGCATGTTTTGGACGCAAATGTTCTTCCTCTGCAAAGCGAATGTCGTCAAATGTAGACGTACGGCTGTGAGAAATTGTAGAAGGTAAAAACATTTTTTTTGTAGAAGGTGGGTGATAGCTCAACATGTATTTTTTGTTGTCTTATTTTGAGAAATAATCTAGGCTACTGATTTGGCCACGGTGCTCTACATTTGATTAACAGCCAAGCGTCATAGAGTAGCCCTATAGCCTACCATTAGCCTACTGTGGTAAATATGCTATGGTGTTTTAGCAAAACGTGGAACAGGAGGTTTTTAGGATAATGTGAAGTGACGCTCCACGTGCGAGAGCCTTCAAGTGCACGCAGGCCTACAACCTACGTGAGCACGTATAGACACGGGCCGCGGAGGAAGCTGTTAACATATCATCACACACTTAGGTGCCACGTGCCGTGCAGGGAACAATCTCCACCGTATCAAGTCAGGAGAGATAAAAAAAACTATAACGGAAATCAGCGGAAATGTCAGCTTATCTGAATTTGACATTGGAAAGAAGTAGGAGAGACGCAGAAATAAAACACTTTTATCTTTCTTTTTCTTTTCTATTATTTCCTTTTTTTTCTTTTCCATTATACGCACTATTAGTCCTATGTGCTGAAGTGCTGGAATATCGCTCACATTTATATTATGCCAAATAAATCATTGGTGTATGCAGATTCCCCCAGTAATTATTGCTGTTATTAAAAAGGTCATAACTGCATTTCTGCAACTCTGTCAGACACAGTCACAGACCTAAAAATAGAAAAATCCCAATATGCTCATATAATGGCCTACAACATTAGTAGTGATTAACAAAGCCTAATTATTCCTCCAAATTAATATAAACAATTTAGACAGTATTTCCCTTTATTGAACTTTTTCTTTAACCAACGTTGCCATCCTTCCCTCTTTACTCTGCGGCTTGATGGAATGGGAGACAGGCAGCATGTAGAGACAGATAAACACAAACAGATTAACAGTCCTATTGATAGATCTGCATTGCAGAACAGCAGACAGACAGGGGAAACATGTTCATATCATCTTGGTTTCCATGTCAGGGATTTTCCTGGAGAGTCGCCGATTATTAATGTTGTACAGCAAAGTTAAAATGGCTTCTGAAATAGAGAGAGAGTGAAAAAGAGAAATTAAGAATATGTTTTGTCATAGTATGATCTAAGCAAATGTGTATGTGTCCTGTGTACTCCTTTTGTTTTATTCGCATTTCATTTAACTCTATACTGTGTGTGTGTCTGTGATTAGATATTTCAGTGTTGAGTGACTGTGTGTGCCTTTACATGTGTTTGAAAAGTCGGACCAGCAATGGTTGTGTGTGTACATATACGATTGAGGTGAAATAGGGTTCACGTTAACTACAGTGTAGCTGGTATATATGCATATATACGTGTGTGTGTGTGTGTATGTGTGCATGCATACCATATGGGCATGTCTGTGTATGGATGTTTATGTGAGCAATGTTTATGTACATGCCTGGAGCTGTGACTGAGATGTTCTGTTTGTCAGATAGAAACCTGACACCAACTCACCTCTCTGAGGTTTATAATCACCAGCAATTAGCCGCCCCCCGGCGGCTCACGGCCCCCAGAACAGCAATTAGACCGGCCGGAGTGCTTGGTCAGCCAGTTTCTGATCTGAATGTGATCCCTGTCAAAAATGAAACGCACACATAAAAATGAAAACATGATTGCAGACGCATATATGTGCTTCTTCATCCTTGCAGTGCAAACAGTTTTCCACTGTTAATTGCTGGAAAAATCCCATTTTCTGCCTCAAACGCAGTAATTAAATACACTTAGGCTACTTGCATAAGTAAGAAATATCGAAACATCGGACATACACACCCACGTGCTCACACAGACATGCACAGAGACACACAGCCACAGATCTCTGTTTATTTACCCAGGCCCTGCAGCTGCCAATCATTTTGCTCATTTCTTCACAGGATGAATATTTTGTGGGTGTTGTTACCACATGATCATAGTGTTTTACATGACCCATTGCTATATAAACACATCCTTGACATTTACTCCACATCTAGAGCTCAGAATACCTCAGGTCTTGGCAGTGGTATCATATAAAAAAAAGAAAAGAAAAGAAGGTTTTAGGTCTATAATGGAAGTGGAAGGAAAAGATAGCTGTTGTAGACCTCCATCTGCGAGTTTGTTTCTGTGGAGTCTTCTAGAGCTAAAACAAGATGGAGGGATGGGGATGTATTTGGTGTAAAATGTTGTGAATCTGTAGCAATGCTGTAGGGCAGACATATGTCCAAATAAGGAAGCTGTGTGGGAGTTTGCAATGACTGTTAAGTTAGTCAGTGTTTCACAGTTTACAGATTCCTAAAGGTTTTCATTAAATCTCTGGATAATTGATGTTATTATGTTGCAGGCACAGAACCCCACATTACTAGCAGTTGTTAAGGTGTCCTATCTTTGAGGCAGGTCCATTTTGTTGTTTAAAAGCGCGCATGCGAGCACACAAAATGTAGCATAGCGATACATATAAAATATGTGCATGGTTTTGGCATAATGCCACTGCACTAAAACATATAATGTTGCCCAATGGGTTGCTAGGCTGCTGTAAACTGTATTACTTTGTTAAATAATTTCCTATTTTTTTTGTTTGTTTCTTGTTTCTTGTAACTGCAAGTGTTCATTCTTTGGCAGATGATATTTTTGTCTGATATTTCTTCAGATAGTACCATACATATACTGAATGATACCAGACTGCATCATTATATAGTTATAGTGTGAATATACTTCACCATAACTTCACCCCACCTTGGAAGACAAACCAGGTAGATGTAGGCAGATTAAAATGACACTGTTTCTGGGGAATTATGGACTTTTCTCTGTTTTTACAGTGATTTCTGTAGCATTACACCTTTATTACGTGCTAGCTTACGCACTGGCAATACACATAAGGGATGAGCAGAGGAAATGTTCTAGAAAGAGAAATCTGAACCATGGTCTATGCCTTACCTTTAGGAATAGTCCCTAAGGATTAGTTAAAGGGATTATTGTAGATTTCAATTTCTCAATCTGTATTAGATTTTTAGGCTTGATTTAAAGTAGGTCAAACAGCATTCAGCACTCAGACTGAATTTGCATGCACACTTATATTCCTGTTATTGTCCTTATTCAGAATATTACAATAATCCAACTAGGGCTGTGTAAAAAAATTGATACAGCTGTGTATCGCGATATTTTTTTTAATGATACTGTATCGATTTTTTAGCCCCACGTATCAATACATACATATTTTTTTATTTTTTTTATTAAGCACAAGGAAAATATACAGAACAAGACGGGGAATAGATATACAAAAGGAAGGATACAATTAAATCATCAATACATTATTTATGTTTAAAACAGATTTAAAACACAGTGTTCAATGCAAATACTGTTCTACTAAATTGGAATGGAAATTTTGAATTAAATAGTCCTGACTCAATTTGTCTGTTGAGTTATCAGTATAATGTGATGTACATATTAGTCTACCCACGTTGAACACAGCAAATTGTATTTTCAGATCTATTTAAGTATTGCGATGTATCGCAATATGTATCTTATCGCAATGTATTGCGATACGTATCGTATCGTGACCCATGTATCGCGATACATATCATATCATGAGGTCCTTGCCAATATCCAGACCTAAATCTAACTAAGATGTGTACATGGCAATTGACATAATATAGGCCCGTATATTACGTATATTCCTGTTTTCAGTGTGTCGCTGTGTTGAGATGCAATGGAAGCCATCAGCAGTTGAAAACAGACAAAGTGTAATCTGGGTTTAGGCCAGATTGGAACTGGCCAGAACACACCGCCAAGTGTCCAGATCCTTCCTGCAGGTTGGGTCTGAACCTCCGGAGATGTTTCCCTCTACGTCCGTCTCTCATCTGGAGCTGGACTGACAGCTGCTTTCATGGGCTGTAATAGCAGGAAATCAGAGAGGGTTCCCCCTCATATACGTGTGTGTGTGTGCGTGTGCGTGCCTGCGTGCCTGTGCGTGCGTGCGTGTGTGTGTGTGTGCGCAGGGTGCACACAAGACCGAGCCAGAACTGTGCCTCCTAAATCCATGTCAGGCACACACACACACATGTCCATACCAGTGTGTGTGTGTGAGCTGCAGGCCACACAGGATGCTGCAGTGCTGCACTAATCAGGAGGCATGCTGGGACGCTCGCAGTGTAACCAGAGTCCGTGCAGTGTGTGTCTGTATGTGTGTGTGTGTGTGTGTGCGCGTGTGTTCATGCCCATATACATGCGTTCCCGTGCATGTGTGAGTGTGTGTTACTCATCAACCCACCTTTAGCTTGCTGATTAGGTCTCCGTGGCAACCAGGACGCGCAAGCCCCGAGTGAAACCACAGAGGAAAGAATAGAAAGAAGGGGATAGAGAGAGTGAGAGAGAAATATAATGGTTTTGTTAATAACTTTGAATAGGAAAAGAATGTCACTTGGTCATGCGGTGGAATGTGTTATATTTTTTAGATCAAATTGTCTGTTAAGTGACATGTGTTTTACTTAAAACCGCCACAAAGACTTTTACTGTGCTCACATCCGCTCTGAATGTTCTATTTCTACAGTTCACATCTTCCCTTCTTCATACAGAAACACATAACATGTTTAATCTGTGGGATACAGTATGGGATAACTGGATTATATATCCCACGGGAGATTCCAATAATGGAGTATATTGAGTTTTCCCCCCTTAACCTAGTCTTGAAATAAAAAGACCCCTCAGAGCAAATTTGACAGAGATTAGTGTATTCTCAGCATGAATCAAAAAATATGTATCGTCTCCAGTGCCTCCTTCAACCGCAGGTGAAAGCACTAGAAAAGAGAAGAGAGGCCTGGGGAGTTTAGCGGTATAGATATTCCTTCCAGTGAGTAATACAGAGACCATGAGGACCGACACGACTCCAAAATAAACAGCAGGTTTTCGCTCCGAAGACATAATGAGATATAAAAGACAGAGGGGGAGATGCAGGGAGGGGTCTGAGAAAAGGAATGAATATCTCCTTTCCTGCTTTCTATCTGCAGGGCTGAAGGTGACAGGCTGTCACAATGCTCCGCCATCTTTCTCCCTGCACTGTAGGAAAAGACAGTAATTCCGCATAATGATGTGAAATGATACATACGTACACCGTAAGCCGTCAATTTGTTTCAGAATGGCCGTATTGGGTTAAGTACATTTTTGGTTAAGTACATTTTGAGAAGTGAAGCTCCTTGCGAGCCTCACTGTAAGGTCAATAACGTTTCAATGTCAAAGCAAAACCAGTATATTATAAACTGAATCTGTTAGCAGTGGAAGAGGAGGAAAAAAAGAAAGAAATCAATCAATGGACTGTGTGAATGGAATATAGTAAAGTGGTTTATGCAATCATATTGGTGGATTTTAGTTTAGCATGGTGTTTCTCAGTGTTGGGGTCCGGACCGTTGAGTTTTTGAGGGTGCTTCAGAAAAAATTAAATTTTTATCATTCATTCATTCATCGTCATCCGCTTATCCGATATCGAGTCAAAACCCGATTTGACACGATTAGTTTGAAGTTCGATTAGTCTTTCACCCCTATACCCAGGTCGGACGACCGATTTGCCCGATTTTTAGTGTAATTTTATCATCTTTAATAAAATGTGAATAAAACATCTTTAAGCATACAAAGCATACAATGTTGTCCATTGCCCCCCATAGCCACCCCACCCTTAGAAAGGTGTGAGAATTGCAGATTTAGCATACGGCATTAGCCAACAAACTGTACCTGCCCAGCCAGTGAAGGGTCATACTGGGACAATACTATACAATCAAGGCACCAACACCTGTGTGCACACAGGCAACAGAGCTCCAGACAGCCAGGTGAACAGTCGTGCACAAACACAAAGAGGAAGGTAGGCAGAGTAGAGGTAGATATTCAGAGTATGGATTATCCTCCCTGTGCTGCAGAGGCCCATTCTGGCATGCTGGTGGGCTGTCGGGGCTAGAGTGGGCTTTCAAGCAGGCAGAGTGGGCTTGAGAGCACTGCCACGCTGCCAGATCCACTCAACTTGGCAACCCTAGTGCTCTCCACGACCCAGGCCTGCCCATCACCCAACCCACCGCAAAGCTTTTCCTCAACCACCCCTCCACCCACTCCAATTCCAAGCCAGCCCAGCCCGCATCCAGTCTGCCCTCTATCTTGCTTTATCCCCTCATCAGTTCATCCGCCCCCACCCCCCCTCTTGGCATTGAGCTGGTGTTTATCATGCAGTGTTTATATGAGCTCTCTCTCTCTCTCCATCTCTAAAGATGAGGGAGAGAAGCAGAGTTTTATTTACCAATGAAACAGTAGCTGGGCGTCAATGTGTCATATTTATTCTATACTGTATACAGATACACAACTATCCAAGATGCTTAAGTGTGCCATTTAAGTTCAGTTGAACTTTATAACTAGCAACTAGCGATTGAAAGAAATGTATTAATGTGTGTGTACAATAGTGTAATCTTCCTAAGGCACGTTTGGGTCAGACTTGTTCAGACAAGACATACTGTATTGGTTCTTTAATCGTAGCACTATTGAGTGTTTTACATAGTGACTCTAATATAGTTTGCCATAATGTGCCGCCCTATATTAAATCAAGACGACCTTAACGGCTTTGATTCTGCAGTAAAATAGGAAATTGGCTAAAATGTCATATTATAGCTGTTAGGAGGTTTACTTTGGCGAAAACAGAGCTGGAGTACTGTACTTCAAAACGCCAAGTGTTCAGCGAACCATTTCGTAGTTTGGGATTTAACAGATTGCTGTTCTACGTTCACCTCATACAGTAATGTCTAAGTGAGCGTGAAATTAGTATAAATAATTGTGAAATTCTTTTTGGACCTCTCTCTCCACTCTCTTTGACTCTTTCAGAGTGGTCCGCTCATAAACTGGAGGTAGAGCAAGTTAACTTTCAACATGTATACTTGGTAATGAGGTCATAGGCGCTTGTCACCAGTGGCCTCCTGTCGCTGGTTTTGCTTAAATATGCCGTGCTATCCATCTCTCTCTATCTCAGCCTCCCTCTCTCTTTCTCCTAACCCCCACCCATACGTCCCGCTCAGAACAGCGAGTCAGGTGGTTTGGGTTTAGATGCTGTCTGACCTCACTGTTACTATCGGTTACAGCAGCGAGACCGAGAGTGATGTCATGCCAGGCTTTTTTCATCTTCCACTGTGTGTAACATCACCTTGTGTGTGTGTGTGTGTGTGTCAGGGCCTTCAAGCATCAGCCGAGAAATTGCAGGTGTTGGTTTGTTTGAATTTGAGGCTCAGCTTGCAGCCACAGCCAGGGTTCTGCTTTAGGACATGTTCCTACCAAGGTTCCTTCCTCAAACTCTTCGGTTCCTACCGGGCTCAGATTAAATTAGCTCAATTTAAACACATTTAAACATAAGTTCAGTTGAAAGAATTCCTACCTCCAAAGGCTTGAATGTGTGTTAAGATTCTTTGTTGGTTATGTCCACTTAGCTTTCAGAGTGCTAATCAAAATAACTTGTTTTCTGAAATATTATTTATATGAATTAATGGGGTCCAGATATTCTTGTGGTGTGGGAGATTGTCTCCCAACTGAAACGTCCCTGACATGGGACACACTATACCTGCTCCTAAACACCTGTACTGCTCCTAAATAGCCCTTGTACTTACTGTACTTAGCCCTTGTACTTACTGTACTTCACTTTGTTTAAAGTATCTGCTGTAAATGTATACATTTTTTAATGCTATTTTTCTTTTTCTCTTTATCTCACAGTAGGTTTGGTACTAAGTGTGCTCGCTGTGGGCGGCAGATTTACGCCAGTGACTGGGTGCGCCGGGCACGGGGGAATGCGTACCACCTGGCCTGTTTCGCCTGTTACTCCTGCAAGAGGCAGCTGTCCACAGGAGAGGAGTTTGGCCTGGTGGAGGAGAAGGTCTTATGTAGGATCCATTATGACACCATGGTGGAGAACCTTAAACGCGCTGCTGAGAACGGTCAGTGGAGGGTGAATGTCCATCTTTTTTTTGCCAGTATTTGCTTGGATTAAAGACACCCTTTGGATTAAAGACCATTTTATAGGATACGGTCGTATCATTTTATGTTTTTCTTATTGTCGACATGGCCTACAAAAAGACCAAAACCAACAATGAATTTCTCGTCCATCTGTCAAATATACTGTAGCTCTTATCTTGGGACCTCTAGTGTTATACCAACTATTAAAACACATTATTGAGTCCTACTGTTGCTTTGGTCAACATAATTCATATGAAGAACATGGCCATTGCAGTTTTTTTACTTAAATATTACTTTATAAAGATACAGTGGCTAGCTTTATCTTAATTTCCTTCTTTATACTCAATTCTACCTGAAAGCTAATCGCTTTAACTTAATAAACTTTCACAGTTGAGAAAACTACATCTATGTTCATTGTAAAGATGAATTATATTAACCAGAGCACGGTACGACTCTGGGACTTTTTTTAATAGTTATTTAGACAACAACTGAGAAAAAGTTGTGGTCGTTTCGTAGGCTATGATGTCAACAGGAAAAATTTAAAGATGTGACCAACTTATCATTTAAGACAGCAGTCAAAAAATCAACATTTGCCTCAGAAAAGTTCCATTGAAAAAGAGGAATTTAAACTGAAAATGTAAAATCATGCTAATGTGTTTTCATTTCTGATCATGCATTTATTTTCCGCTGACCAAAAACAGTCTTGCATAATAATATTTTTGTACCTGTGCCCATATATGTTTGCTTTCTGCTGCTCTCAGATGGGATTTAGCTGGTTATGTTTACTGAGCCAAGTGCCCAGAACTGGACTAGATTTATAAAGTTTGCCATGGCTAAAAGAGCAGTTTTCAGTGGCATGATGATTTCAAGATTTAAAAATACATATTTTTTAATTAATTTATTTTTTATCTAGTTTTAATAACTTGAATGAATGAATATCCATATTTTTCCTAATGGAGTTAAAGGTTGGTTATATATATTTCATTCTGTTAATATGATGACCAGTGATTGTGTGTAACATTTATGTACATTTGCGCTAGCCTGGTTAAAACCATCCTGAATTTACAAGCTCCACCTCGATTTGCTTCATTTAACATATAGTCTAGGCACCCTTAATGGAAAACCTTTTGGCAGCCAGGGGGCACCAATAGGTGTCAATCAAATCAATTTTGAGATTGGACCACTAATCAGCTAATCAGAGCAAGACCCGCATGGGGACTATTTGCTGTACACAGGCATTTAATTGCTGTCTGCACCAACTGAACTTCCCACTTGGACACTGATTCACTATGTTATTGGCTTGAAATAAAGCCCAACTTTATTTATATGTTCTCATTCATATTAGACTTATTGTTTGTCCTGTCCTGTCCTGTCTCCATGTCTACTGTCCCTGGCAGGCAGTGGGATCACTTTAGAAGGAGCGGTTCCCACAGAACAAGACAGCCAGCCCAAACCTGCAAAAAGAGCCCGGACCTCCTTCACCGCAGAACAACTGCAGGTCTGACACCATGTTATCACGCACATGCACACGCACACACACACACACACATAAATAAAAAGCCTGACGATATTTGGTATTTTTCTAGTATTTCATTTCACTCATTATATTCTCTATTCCACTTATAAACAGATTTGCGTCATTATCCGATGTCATTCTAAACCCCGCTCCAATCTGCCCCTCTCTGCAGATCATGCAGGCCCAGTTTGCCCAGGACAACAACCCGGACGCCCAGACTCTGCAGAAGCTAGCTGACATGACGGGGCTGAGCAGAAGAGTGATACAGGTGGGTACACACATTCACGCACTCCTGGTCCACACAAATCACAGCCCTGCTTACGACGCTGTGCTGATTTAGCACTGAAGAAAAGTAGACTAAAAGTAGACTACAAGCTACTTTTACAAAGGTACCCGTGTTATGAACACACGAGACAAAATGTAATCAGGCAAAAAGAATTGCTCAGGAATGTGTAAATAAATACTGTATGTATGGTATCTATTCATGCCTACACTTTAATTAATACAGTGGTTCGCAAACTGTCGCTCCAATCCCCCCCCAAGGGGTTACAAGTTGCCTTGGGGGGATTCTTAAAATGATTTGATGAGATGATGTTGACTCTTTATAATTACACTATGCTATTCTGTTTTATTATTATTATTATTATTATTTTAATTAATAGAATGTGCAACATATTTTTGGAGCAAAGACTTTGAGAACCACTTCATAAATGAATGATTCTATCATGTATATCTGTCAAATACCTCTGGGCATGCTATTGAAGAATTTAGTTACATGATGGCTTGGTTACGTTGCGTCTTCACAGGTGTGGTTTCAAAACTGCAGAGCAAGACACAAAAAGCACACCCCCCAGCACAGCGGCGTGCCCCAGGGTCACCCCCAGTCACGGATACCGTCGTCGATGCCAGATGAGCTGCATTACTCCCCCTTCGGCAGCCCTGAGAGGGCACGCATGGTGGCCCTTCACGGGTACATCGACAGTGAGTGCTCTAATACTGGTCTGGGGAGGAGGAATCAGCAGTCTGTCAGCTTTCAATTAGTGTCACACTAGAAAAGACAAAGTGTCTTTTAATTGTTTAAATAAAATAAAACAATAAAAAAGAAGAGGAAAAGTATTCTTTAATAGCATCAATAATAGCATAAAATACAGAATCAGATTGAAAAACGTATGTAGTATTAGAGTATTACACTGAATTAAAAATAATTAAAAATAAGATTTGCTGTCAACGTATACTTAGCCTTACTTTGGGAACCACCGCGCCACAGCACTGACTGTCTCTTCCTTTATGACATCATTTCAACGGTGTTCACTGCTGTGTTTCCGCAGGTCACCCCTTCTCGGTTCTGACCTCACAGAGCTTGTCCCACCAGGCCATGTCTCTCCCCCAGCTACCCCTCAGCCGCTAGCCCCCCTCCAAGAAACACCCACCTCGTGAACCTCAACCCTCCACCCAACCTCTGAACCCTGACCCTTGACCTGGCGTCCGCCCACCTGACCCCGTAGGCCAAGACCTGAATCGACTGGGATAAAAGATCCGGCCCCTTACCAGCACTTACGGCTCTCTAGGATAAAGAGACAGAAATGGAAGAGAGAGCGAAAAGTAGACTCTGCCGTCGTCGCGGCCTTTCTCTTTGGACAGGACTGTCTCACCCCTCTGTGTCATTTTGAGGCGTTCGTCGTTACTTCATAGACTGTCGTCGCCTAGGTAACTTGACATTATGGACCTGTTTTATTCTCTGTGTATACAGCACACACCTCTTTGCTCCTCAACACCCCCCCCCCGATCTGTTATTACTTGAAGATGGGGGGTGGGTTATGAGGGGAAATGGCCAAGGAAGCAGGATTAAGTCCTCTTGAGCGCTGTCAGATTTGTGAAGATAAATAGAAAGGGGAAAATGTCGTTGAGGCCCCTGGACCAGGCAAACACACACACACACACACACACACTATACCACATGAGAGGTAGGACCCCTCCCTCATTACTCTAAAAACGACCATGAAGGGAAAAAATTGTATGTTACTTCAACCATTGGAAAAATCATTTAGGGATTAAGGTATGGAGTTGAGTCTCGATAACAGCTCCATCAAATGAAGCGATTCTTATCGATTTATTCCCAGTTACATTTGTAGTCAACCTAAAGTAATCAATAACAATCTTTACAGAATTTATTAGAATCATAAATTTAATTTTTTTTGTAATTCAACATTTGCAGAAGGTTAACTTTAGTTCAGTTAGTTCATTTCATTGAGATGTTTTAATTTGATATTGTCATAACTCACCCGCACCTGCAGAATAAACTGGAACTGGTTCAATTTGCCAAAAAATGGCAAAACATTCCCTCTCATTCAAGTTCTGTCCGCAGACTGTATGGAAACATTTTGACATTTCCCGAGTTGATCATACCAGAAACCTCAAAACACAGTTTGTATATTTGCTTCTATTATGACTGTAAAATCAAAGACAGCAGCTGGCTGGAGTCTCAAGCCACCACAATCCCATCAATTTTAGGCTTGAAAATAATGTTTTAATTTTTTTCTTTGCCATGGAAGGAAGCAGAAAATGGAATTGTGAGGATTTGTATACTGGACAAACTGACCTTCCACTACAAAGACTGAAAAACATTACATGTCCATTGTTACAAGTAATTGTCACTAACTTATGTTTTTCTGGGGTCTTTCAGCCCACTGTGTGTCTCTCATTCCTTGCAAGAGAGTAAATACTAGATTGGTACAATAGAATCAGTATGAACTAAACTGGGGTTTGTATAAGAAGTGTATATTTCTCTGTGAGTGTGCGTGTGTGTGCGTGTGTGTAGCAGCAGAGGTAGAGAACATGCACCTGTATTCTAATGCCATGGCTGTTGCGTTAACAAACAGGATCCAATGATGATGAGGGGGACATCAAAATGTCCTTGTATTTATTAAAATGGTTAATCCCTGTAAAGCACTTTTTTCTTTCTGAAATTGTTTTGCTTTATTAAAAAACACGAAATGACGTGAAACGAATACAAAAGTGCATCATAAATGTTTTGTGTAATAAAATTCAATAAAAAAAAAAAAAAATTGTGGTTTAGGTCATTTTTAACGAGTCACTGTTTTAAATTCAGTCAGTTTACCCACACATTGCGTCACAAAGCCTCAAAAAACATACAAGCGAGCAAATCTTTCTCTTTAGCGCATCAAATAATATCTAAACTAGTTAATTAATTCTTTGAGTTTCATCTATAGGCCTACTACATATATGCACACACATACTTCACTCTACTTGAAAATAGGACCATTTTTCCAACATTTTATGGTTGATGTAAGCAATATTCAATGTGTGTAGTAATGCCCCCCCTTGCCACACACACATTGATAGACTAATTTTAAGGATCCTTATTGGTCTTTGGTCTATTCGAACAGAATAGGTTTACAAAATAAATACAGAACATTTGAGCGAATGAGTGTCCATATCAATGCCTCTCTCGTTCACTATTAAACACACACACACACACACACAAATGCACACACACACACACACACACACACACACACATAGACAGATTTTAAGGATCCTTATTGGTCTTTGTTTTTTTATTAGTCCTACAGTGTTTGTGAAAAAAAAAAAACTAAAATTACAGATCACATGAAACTGCTTCTGGAAACTTTATATGTAAAAATATTTCAAAGTTTTTTTTTGCTGATTTAAAAACGAAAGCAAAATGTAACAAATGAAATGATAGCCTATATGCAATTTGCTGATAGGCCTATAGGTTTTTTTTTATTCAAATTGATAGGCTATTAGTTTGGTCTTTCAGTCCAGCTGCTTGTCAAAATGGTGTTATGTTTTAGGATTACTGCCAACCATATCCTGAGCTTTTCGACAGTTGTGCACAATCCATTTGTGTTCCTCTTCATCTGTGGATGAAATGGTGAGTTAAGACTTTGTAAAATATTTTCTAAAAATTACAAAGCACTCATAGTTTTAAACCAGTCAGCGTTTAGGCATAACGTGAAAAATGTTGGCCTGGTAGGTCCATCCATTTAACATTTTATTAAAATAGGCTATCAAATAACCAGTAGCCTATAGCCGCCATTATTAAGCCAGAGGTCATTTTGCTTGTGGAGCTGGAACATTCAAGGGCAATTCAAGTCCCGGCTAAATGTGTGAAATCCACATAGGAGCCACAATTAGGAGAAAATAACTTCTTGGAGCCACTTCAGACACCAATAAATAATACCCAAAAATTGACGGCAATTTTTTTTTTAAAGGGAACGACAGTCAGAGGAGCTGATGATAAACCGTTTTTCATTGTTACAACTGAAATGAGTTGCTAATTGCAGGGGAAGTATACGGTTTTTTTCTTCTTCACTGGAGCACGCGCAGCTGCACGCACTTGAGCAGCTCGCGGGCCTCACCCCTGAGTTCTACGGCGCGAGGGGGCTTCATTGTCGGGAGCAGGTCTTGGGCTCGAGGCTGATTGGCTGTAATTGCCGTTAGCGGGCTAATATGGAACACTGACAGCTAGGCGCGCGCTAACAGCCTCTTCAAGCAGCCTCGGTCATTCTACCTGCCTCCCGGGAGCGCGCGTGCGCGGGATCAGCGGGTTGTTTTAAATGTTCGTCACGTGTCGTGGCGCGGTTACTCGGCCCACGCTGGGCGCGAGCCGCGACCAGCTGCCGGCGGACGTTCCCACCGCTCTTTGTCGCCGTTTGTCGCCGTTTGTCTCGGCCAGTCAAAGGACATGGCTTCACCGGTTGTATTCTCCAAACTAATTACCGCGTCTACGAAGGCGCGCTCGGCCAAGGGGCTGACCGCAATTATCTATCTGCAGCCCAGCAACACACGAGTGGGCCTTAATGGTAATGAGATGGAGACATTTTCATATTTGCTGTAGTAATTTCGCCCTCTTGAGAGAGAAACAACGTTTATCTGACTATTTAAGTCGCCCATAATTGATACTTTAATTAACTGTGGGCACAGGTGGCTGCATGGATAGTTTATTGCTTGCAATCTTAGGACTGAAAGACAATTCTTTCTCTTATACCATTGGGTAATGACACTTTTTGTTTCTGTAAATTCTGCATTACCTCTAAACATCTAAAATATTTCTACAAAGAAAATAGTGTCACAACTGCATTGGCCTATGTCAGTTAAAAATAAATTCATCTCGGATGTAGGTCATTGAGCTCCATATTTAGCCCACAATATATTTAGTCAAGCCTGATTAAATATGATTTCGAACACTATTCAAAACAGGGCAGTGCACAGCATTGTTTATTATCCAAATTCCCCTGTGTTATTTATCACAACCGTAATAACGTGTGTGGATGAACTTTGTGAAACATACACAGCAGAGAGTGTGTGTGGAAGCGATAATGGCACCTTGTTAAAGTCTGTTTATCTTAATCCTTAAAATACACTCAGAGGGAAAAGTGTTTCCTTCCAACCTAATGGCAGTGAGGCTAAACACACACACACACACCCGCGGGGCCCCCCCCCCCCAGCCCGCGCGGGCACGCGGCGAGGGCGGGGGGGGGGGGGGGGTGTGG
>JAOEHI010017802.1:0-28992 GCA_025447815.1 Percopsis transmontana
CTCTTATCCTGTGGCACTGTGGGTGAGTGCAACCCTCTCCACTGTTTCTGTCCAAGACACACACACGGCACACACACCCCCCTCCATCCTTTTTCATGCCAACATACGTTGTTCGTTTGCTGGAGAATGGAATTCCCTTTTGGGCTTTTGTCTATGTACATATCATAAATATATACACGTATAAAACTTGACTTCATATCACAAAATCAATATTACAATTTACAACTTAACATTTTCCACGTGAACCCTGTCTGCAAGTTACACACCTGTGTAGACATTTGATTTACATTTCTAATAAAGTGTATTTGAAATATTAAGGTAATTCAATTTCTGTATTCAACTGAATTCATATCGCAAACTGAATTCAAATCAATCAGTCATATCGCGAGCACTCCTCAATTTTGTATCGACTCATGACCTGTTTGAATTGGATCGTTGGTTCCTGCCCTACCATACTGTATGTCGCCTCCCCAACTTCCAATATAAAGACTCTCTCTCTTGTCTCACGCCCTCCTTCACTTGTCTTTCCGTCACTCATCTCTCGCTCATGCACAGGCTGCACCTGCCTTCACACAACGTTGCACACTACTGTTATGGGAATAAAGTGTAATTGAATACACGGTTGCCTCTGTCAACAATTTCCCTTTGGCTCAGCTAGTCCTGCAGTAATTGCTCTCGGTGTTAAAAGACACTCTAGTGTAAATACAAACCCTGCTATCACTACTTTGCATGTATGGGCCAGGTGGCAAAATCGCAGGGAGCAGCGCGGCCTTACTATTTAGTTCAACAACCTCCTTTATGCCTTCACTTTCAAGTGACAGTCTTTTTGAAAGGCATTCCTGTAGAGTTTTTTTTTTTTTTTTTTGGGTTAAGTTGTTTTCCTAAAATTTCAATCAGGTCATCACTGCAGCTCCCCCGTACACTGTTTGTCTGACTTCAACAATGACTTCCGTTCAGAGCGGTGGACCGAGCTTGAGACAGACATCCCCGGGGGGTGCATTTTTGCCCAGAAAACTGGCCTTTGTCCCAGCTGCATCAATAGAATCCCACGTTAACCTCTCGGCTAGATTATCTTGGGCCACTTTGGTAAATTTGCGTTCGTGTTCTTGCCCACAGCTATGTGATTCTTATTTGAGTGAGGTAGCTTGCATTTGAATTTCATTTCTCTTTGTACTGAAGGCAAGTAAAGTCATGTACTGCTTGGTGTGGCTCGGTATGTCCTATTAACCACTTGCCTAACAGGAGTGACCGGCCTAATGTCAAATCTTGAAATGGGCTTTTATCTTCAGCGAGTGAGCCTTATCTCAGTCAATGGGTTTGGATGCAGGCTGTTTCTACACTCTTTCTTTATATATTATTTCATGACAGAAAACAAACTTTTCAGCAACAGAATGAAGCTACAATATTGGATGTACAGTATATCCAGCTATTATCTACGTGCAAGTTATTATGTTACAAAACGCATATAATTAAGAATTGTATTGATAATTTAATGTTGTTTAATATTAATTTAGGCAATGAAATGGACTGAAATATCAATACCAATTGCTTGTTGACGCTGACTAAATTTGACACCCACTTGTTACTTTTAGTTTGTTAGTGGTTAGTTTTTCACAGTTAATTATGATAATTAAACCATCAGCTATATAGAACTAGCATACTGCCTTCAATTGTTTGGCATTAGCGAGAATATTTACCTCCTCCCACAGGGTTCTCACGCGCTCTGCAGTTAGATATATAATTACGTGGTTGTTTTTTTGTTTTTAATCACAAGGCTGCTGAGCTATATTTCTGTCGTTTACTTTATTAGATGTGAGAGTCTTCTATCATCTTTGCCTCTCGGCTTACCCTAACTGACCTTGTGTTTTTCTAGACCTGTCTGTGTAATATTCAGTTTTCTCTCTTTCTCTCTGTCTCATAACTGGTCCTCACACCAACTCAACCAAGTGACTCATGTTTCCTTTGTGCCCCAGGCTCCTGTTATAGCGTATGCACTAAGCCTTTATTCAGCTTTGCTGTTTTTCTCCAAAGCTAAAATATATCAGGGCTTGATGATTTTTTTAAATTTTTTAACTGACATATTTCTGTGTGTTCTGACTGTTGCAGAGGCAGATAGGTGGTTTGACTTGGCGCCAGTGTGTCCTATTCGGCGTACGCCCCCCTGCCAATCTGCTGCCAGTCTGGAGAACCTGTGGGCCGTATTACCAGAGCAGTACCAACAGGGGAACCAGAGCTGGGCCTGGGATGTGGGCAATGCCACTGCCATCACTAGCCTGATCCGGGACCTAAGCTTAGGTGATGGCAAACAGGGCAGACCCCACACATCCTACACCACACCCACCACTAAAGCGACAAACCCCACTCCCACAGCGCCCCCTACCAAACGCCAGTGTCGCTCTTTGTCCTTCTCCGATGAGTACGAGGGCTTCCGCTCATCTTGGAGACCCCAGGGGTCCCGCATCTGGCAGGCGGTGGAGAAAAGGAGGTGCCACAGCGGCGGGAGTGTTCGAGGAGGTGGCGGGGCATCGTTTGGCGGCCATTTTCCCTCTTTGCAGCGCAGCTCCAGCTTCAGCCTGCCCTCGCACGCCAACGTCCTCGCGGACGGAGCCCTAGAGCTGCCATGCTTCACCCAAATGCCCTTCCGCCCTCTGTTCACAGCCTCCCCCACCTCCCCCGTTTCCCCCACCTCCCCCTCCTCAAACCAGCACCACTTCCTCCCCCAGCACTCCCTCAGGCCGCTCTCCCTCTCCCATGAGCAGATCAGCCTACTGGAGCAGCAGAGAGAGGAGGAGAACGAGGAGGCCAGCTCCCCGGACTCCACTCCTGAGCTGGGGAGGCGATGCGGGTTGAGGTCTGGGGGCTCAGGAGGCCTCTCTCGGAGCAGCTCCCAGCCCTGCGTGCTCAACGACAAGAAGATTGGTATGAAGCGCAGAAGGCCAGAGGACTCCCAAGAGCAACGGCCCTCCCTGGACCTGGCCAAGATGACTCAGGTCAGTATGGTGGGCTTGTTTCTGGACAAGGAATGCTCGTTGGTTTTGAGATGGATGGATAGCTGGATATGAAGTGTACTTATATTTGATGTGATACTCGCGAGAAAGTAATGGTCAGCAGGACACTCTATTTTGTGTCTGCAATTTCACTTGTTGTTGAAACTATGTGCCCGTCCCCACCTCCTGAGTGACTTGCATTGCTCTCTACTGCTCACGTTGTTCACTACCCCTCCCCCCACAGCTTCACAAAAAAATGTTTTTTAACATTTGTTTCAAACACAAACATAGTCGTGGGGGAACTGTATCACAATCGAGGAGCGTACCTTTAACCACTTTTTGGGCAGGACTCTTCGGACTCATCTCATTGTTACAGTATTTGGTATTATGATGTTGTATTGATTAAATTCAACCATAGTCTAATGCTCCTTTTTAATGCCTTGAATCTCCTCCCAATGCCTCAGGTTAAAGCCAGCACCAAACGCAATTATTGAGACAACCACCTCTCTGTTCCTCGAGGTGGGGGCAGTTCAAGAGCTTTTCAAACACAACTTGGCCCCTTTCTCTTTGCATTAGAGCAGGGTATGGGATTAAATCCATCTGAATTAGGTTTTTCTTGGTTGTTGGTCTGAGGCTTTGTTCGAGGCCTCCCTCCTTCCCCTCAAGCTTGGGATGACATTTACCGGTAGTAAGGCAGCATTCCTTGTGTTCGGTCACACTGCCTAGCTCCATGCACTAGCAAGCTTGCCTCCGGGTATCATTTCATTTACTCTGTTGTGTAAACACTCAATGTAAAGGTTGCACCCCTAACGGACCAGTTGCTTCCTCTATTCCCCACCCTTCCCTTTTTTCTGGCATAAAACCTGCTCCCCTTTTACCCGTCCCTCTGTCCGTCCTTCCGTTTCCTCAGTTGCTCTCATATCAGGCCTTTAACCAGAGATGATTAATAGTGGGGAATACTATATGGGTGCTCATGCCTAGTATTTTTAGCAGAAAAACATTCTTTCCAAGAATGCCTGTTCTTGTTTGCTCTTGTGTGAGGTTGGGGGGAAAAGAAGGAACAGCCATGTGATTTATAAATGACCCCAAAGAACACAGACATAGAGTGGAAGCATTTTAATAAAATGTTTTGGTTTGCTGTTTGAACAGTGAGTGTGTTTATAGATACAGCTCCATAAGTATATATGCGCTTGTAATCCTGCGTCAAGGTATCCACCAACTGTGATACCTCCATGATACTATTACAATCTCTAGTTAACAGACTGAAAGTCCCTGTGGGCCAAGCATTTTGTGTCTTGTGCCTTGTCACAACAGCAATGCGTTCATTTAATGTCATTTTTTGTTTGAGAAAAGTGTTGCTCTATTGCACCCGCAGACCAAAGTGGCACATGATTGGTCAGATCAGGTTGTAACAATGTGTTTGCTTTCTCACACTGCAGCATGTTATGTGTGTCACGAAATACCGGCTTTGTCTCACGGTCTTCTTCTGTGCTCTACTCTGCCCGTCTAACCTTTTTTTTTTATTTTATTTTTTTCCCCCTCTTTAACCACAAAGTACCTAAACTTCACATTTGGAGCACCTTATGAACACATTGTTCCCAATCTTATGAGTTCATATTCATGTAGAGTGGCAAGTACTGGTGGTTTTCTCTCAGGCAGAACTAAACGAAAGCTAGTGATGACTGTGGCTCCCTGTCTGGAAAAGGAAGTTATAAAGTGGAAACGTGGGGCTGCTTACAATCTTGGCCTTTTCCAGTGCAGCCAGAGCGCATGAATTACAGTCAGTGCCGATGGGATTTTACTGCTTTGCCTGGGAATTCTTTACTTTTCCGCTATTAATAGTTTATTTTAAGTTGGATGTTAACATTTGCTGTTTAAACCATATGGCTGCAGATGTTACATGCAAAGGAATGATTGTAATAATCTCCTGTTAAAGACATTTACTGAGGCTGAATATGCGTTAATGTAATATAACCACGCTGTATGTAGTCATAAAACAATAATCCTCAGGTGTAAATTAAAAGGCTCTCAAGTTCACAAGTGTGAAATTGAAACCTGGTTGAAGAAGATAGTTCTAAGATCAAAGTTGCCCCTGGTTGCTGCATACTGCTGGGCGCACAATCACATTAGTTGTAAATGAGTCCTCGGGGCATGCATAACTTGGCAATATGCAAAGTTAAACATGGCGGCTGCTGCTTCTTTCTGAGCACACTCCTGACGTGTCTGCTATGCCCACAGGAGGGACCAGCTTTTAGCACAACAATGTTGGAGTGGGATTATAGCACAGGCGGGTCAAACATCCAACAGCTCTCCAGTGAATGTTGTCCATGGAACATGATTTGTAATGCAGCCTCTAGGTCCCTTCTGCCCTGCAAATGAAGCAGGGTGTGAATTCTGGGGATGCATGTCATGTTAATGGGCTGTGTAAGGATTTTTTTTGTGGGAACACCTTCCAAAATTATTTGAATATCTATCTCTGCAAACTTTTACAACTTTTCGTTCAAACGTTCATCGAGGAAGAGAGATCCATTTATTCTTTTCTTATATTTTTTTATTCTCGTTGCTGTTGGGGGAATTTTAATTTTACAATCTGTTACTACAGTAGGTCACCAACTAAAGAACTTGCGCAGCTAAGCCTACATATCTTTTTTAGGAAGTGGCCTATTTGTGTCTTACCAGGAAGTTTCTTGATTGCGATTCTCTGCGTACTAATATTTCTGTCATTTTGTTGGCTTGTGTGTGTGCGCACCCACACGCGTTTGTGCTGCATATGGACAACTAGTAGGATGAATGTTTTTGCTGGCAAGACTAATGCTAGATATCCTCTCTATTAATATCTACTCGTTGGCTGTGGTTCAAGCTTGGAAAAGAGTGTTGGTGGACTCCCACCCCCCTTTTTCTCTCTCCCTGCTCATCTCTCAATCTCCCTTCATTCCTGGAATGTCAAACATGGTGATCATTGGTGAGCTGCGAGCCTTACGGGCTTTTGGGAACACTCCCGACGGGCATCTTGAGGTGCTGTGGGTGCCCTTTGCCAAGACATGCTGCGGCTTGTGCCATGCGCACACAGATCGGCACGCAGAAAGAACACGCACGTGTGCGTAATGTACAGTCAGCGATAATTGATGGGGGAGGCTTGCATACAGTCTGGCGATAAGGAATGAGTTAAATTCCACTTGGGCACTTGTTCTGTACCTTTACACCTCCTCTTCCCTCCCCTGTCTGAGTTGTTTGTTCGAAAAAGTCCCTTGCTTATAGCACTGTGTCACTAGATGGTGTTTATTATCACTACACATGCTAGTGAAAAGTACTCTCTGATAATATCAAATCTACAGTTTCAATTTTCTGTGTGCGCGCATTATTGGTTGTTTGTGGAGACTCTTCAAGCTTCAGCTGGCTGTTGTTTTCGTTCACAGCCCTGATTATCAGGGGGATATTTGCCTAACCTCTTAATGCCCTTCAACTGTGTGTTTGTCCGTTACAGCAGCTGCTCTGTTTTCTCTATGCGGAACAGAGAAGTGCGGTGCTCAGGAAGAACTGTAACTGTATCTCAGGATTAAAAGTTGTGTATTTCTGAAAAATGTTAACTATGATCCCCTGACTAGCTAAGTGTAATGAGCCATTACAATTCTAAACTGGCTAATGGTAATCAGTGCTTGTCTTTAAAAGGAAAAACCTCTTTGGGTTGGATGCGTGAGACCGCATGGAGCTGATGTATATGCGTGTCTGTACATGTTTGGTCAGAGTAGTCAAAAGAAGGGCTAAAGCTGGTTACACTTCAGAGAACTAAAACGACGCCCCCACCCCAGCCTGCTAAATCCCACTCTTAGCCCCAGTGGATTTTAATAGGAAACATATTGCCGAGAAGCAGCCTCTCCCTTTTTCCTCTCTTCCTCGTGTTCCCCGCTTCCACACCTCCTCGTGATAATTGCTAGTTTGCTACCATAGGAAGTAAGGGACAGGCTGGGGCTTAAAAATCCCCTCTTCCACTCCCAGTGGGGTCTCTACGGCAAAGCTCTTGGTGGCTGGGCATTTCTCAACGTGTGTGTGTGTGTGTGTGTGTGTGTGTGTGTGTAGGAACTGGAACAGCACACAAGGGAGTAGAGGTGTCGTTTGACGTGAACCTCGGTTTACAACATCTGCTGCGGGGGGGGGCGGCACACAGGTTCATTTAACCTCTTAGACACTGCTGCCCTGCACTGGCTGTCACTAGAGGGGATTACGAGAGCAGGGAGAATTAAGGGAATATCACGCCGTTGCGGTAAAGAGTTGTTTTTTTTTATTTTATTTGTAAAGCTAGGCATAATGGGCAGCGAACATTTGCAGTACAGCTTACGGGGCTGTGCGTGGCGTGTGTTAATAGACAGGGTTTTAATGAAGGTTGAGGTCAAGTGTTGGCAACTAAACACCAAACGTGTCAATGTTTTACATCCTCACACCCCTTCCCCAGGCAACACAATTACAATTAGGTCATTTAGCAGACACTTTTATTCAAAGCGACATACAATTACATGGAGCGGATAGATGTTAGGCATCTTGCTCAAAGCTCAATGATGCTTACAGGTAGGCCAACTCCCGACCTTCCGGCTGGGAGTCCAACACCTAGACCACTAGACTATCCTGCCCCAGGCACACACTTTATTTCATTCTCTTTACAGCAGGCACATTAGTACTACACCCCTCTTGCCACTAAATAACACTAATGGTAATTTCCAGAGTTTACGCTATTTGACTAATGCCCTCCAAGTTTAGCACGCGCTAGCATGCTTGCACGTCACAGACGCAGAGAACACACATGCACACACCCTGCGTAAATCTAGATGTTCTCTAGAGTCATCTTTCCACTCCTGAGGGCTCCTGATGCTTGTACGCTACACCCTGTGTGCACTACCTTGACACAGCGCACGCACACACACGCACCCAAGCCTCGACTCCCCAGCGAGTTATATTTGAAAAACACAACAACTGTGAATAACAATGGCGTGTGTACGAACTGGATGACATAAGGTTCCCCTGTCCCTTCTATGTGTGACTTCCATCCATTGTTGCAGGACACAGAGGAAGATGGGTAGCTGCTAAAGAGAAACAGGATACCTTTGTGGTTTGCAATTGATCTCTGTATTTCGTGCGTACCCAACCCTTATAACAGGATATATAGAATGTACGAGCGCACACTTTCATGTGTTTCATGTGTTTTTGGTTACTTGCGTTTACAGGGTATTGAGTAAATGTCATTTATATTTGATTTATTATTTAACTGTATTGCCTTGCCTATACTTAATATTGTCTTACTTTTTGTTTCTTAACAGAAACTTCAGAGCTGCCAGGGCTTGAGCTGTCCTGGGATTCCTGCTGCTGACGGCTGCCAATCAAGCTTGACCACACCCTCCTCTAACATCACCAGCCAATCAGATTCTGAATTCACCTCTATTTCTCACCCGCGAATGGACAGTTGGCAGGAAATGACTGGGGATGATGAGGACGATGAAGATTCCTCATACGGGGAGCTGGATAGCGACTCAGAATGTAGCGCAGACTCTCAGCCCAGATCTCCCACAGACGTACTGGTCGACAAACGCACTCTCTGGAAGGGTGACTGTGGGGCGCGGACGGACATTTTTCAGCTCGGAGGAGAACTGGACCTTGACCAGATCGAGAAAAATTGATTTGGGTATGGTTTGAAAACGTAACAGAAAGCAAAATAATGCTATTAAGAGAGTATGAGGGAAGGAAATGCTGAGTTTTGTGGATGGTGTTTTTGAAGGATTCAATGAAAGTGTTTTTTGAGGTTTAGAGAGCTTAGCAAGTTTGGACACTGGACTGGGTTGTGTGACCTTAACTGATGGCTTATTTTCCTAACTTTGTAAAGTTGGCTTTGAAAAGTGTCTTTCTAAAAGGAGTGGCCTTAATTGTTTCTTTTTTTTTCATTCATGTGGCTTAAGGGCAGGAGACGTAAAACGAGGGGAAGTCTTAAGAAGTCTCTCAACCCTTCAGTCTTTTCAACCTGAAGATTTTTCCAAAGTAAACTAATGCTAGTTTGTTAGAAGCTTAGCTTTAGCAGTAGTGTGGCCCTCCTGTATCTCGCTCCAGTTTTTGGAAGACAGGATATGAAAGATTGGGTTGGGGGGGCCCTCCTTAAAACACCCCATTGCCACCTCTTCTTTTTGTCTTATAGTTCACACATATGGCAGAGTTTGCAGAATGTAAATGAGCTTTGTGTTTTAAAGAATACAGGCAATGCCTTCTATTCATTTCAGCTCAGAGAATCTAGTTTCTTTTTGACAGTTTTTGTAGTTTCCCAATATGCAAAATGTATATTTGAATAAAACACTGAATTTAAAATTTTCAGTTGTAATATCAATGTATATTTTTATACGTTGTTTTATATGACTTGTTTGTGAAGGTGGAAGATCACAAGGCCTTTCTTCTTACAGAATAGACATGAAATAAATTTATATAAATGTCAATCTGTTCTTAATTGATCTACTTTTTTTTTTTTTTAACCCCACTGGATACAGTACACTTATGCAGGTCAAGAGTATTAATTTTCACAAAGCAATAAGCTGTGTGTGTGATGTCCCTTTATGGTTTATGTATCAAATGAGACTGAGAATTTTCCTTTCCGGAGTTGCAACATATAATATTTATCCTCTCGATGGATATGAATGGTTGGGTAAACATCAGAGCTCTGTGTGATGCCATTATATTGCCCGCCCACACCAAACAAAATGGCAGGAAGTGTAGACAAGGAATATTCCTGGCCCATAACCTTTCACTGACCGAAAGACGGCGATGTCTGAAGAACCTTGCCCGGGAGTTAAAAGGCAGGCAGACAGACTGACACGTAACCCAGGCGGGTCTGTTTCTCCCTGGGATATCCTGTCATGTGCCTCTCTCTCTCCCTCTCATTTCTGGCCAAGCTCCTGAAGCAGGGTAAAGACACCTGCCAATAGCGGACATCTTTTTAGGTATATAGATGTTCTGAATAAAACTCTTACATAGCTTATGTCCATACTACGGGCGGATGTGTGACATTTAAAGGTATGCTGGGTTGTTTTTCCAACACTGGGAGAAAAGTGTTTGCTGCTAAATTGTGTTTACTTCCAAAACAGGATGTTCTAACCTTCTGTGGCCTTGAAGGAAGGTGAGCATTAAAATCTAAACCCTATGGTGTTGCCATCCACACACAGACAAAAACAAACCCACACTTACTCAAAGACACATTGCACAAGTGCTTCCTTTCCAGCAGGAAAGTGGGATGGAGCTAAAACTTAAGGTGAATCAAAGACTCTTACTCAAAAGGCAGCCCCAGAACTATAAATAGGGAGTATTGTAGATGGCGTTGGCAAATGTGGATATTGGTGAGAGGGGAGGGGTCATGCTATAGAAATGTACAGCATCCTGCATGGCCTCCATATGTGAAAACACGAGCTCTGTTTTCAAAGAAAGCAGGGTTTTTACAAGGTCAGCAAAACTGCTTGAGCTTCTGAGGATCTGCGTACAATGGGACCAATAATAATTTGGTCAGTATATTTAACTGGTAATTTAACTTTCCGTGTGTTAAAGATGCAATCGGCACCTTTTTTGATATATAGTCTTTACAAGATATTTTTTGTGGCATGCCTACATACAAATTAAGCATGCTATTGATAATTTAAAGCTTTAATTTGAATAAAGCTTTAGTGTTGTGTGTGTGTGATGCTGCCTTTAGATCCTGGCCTCATTGGTAAATATAACACAATAGTGTTAAAAAAAGCATCACTTCCACATCCAGTTCAGGGTGTGGAACTGCACAACCATTTCCATCGCTTCACTAGTGGTCCATAGAGAGGCGTCTCAGAACAAGGTGACCATATGTATCTACTATGTATGTTACTTCACGCATATTCTGACCCTGCTGGTTTGAAAGCTGCATGTTTTGTTCAGCTCTGCATAACTCAGCATATGAAATCCTGGACCGCTTTCAACTAATAACAGCAAACGCTTGGTGATTTTCAAACACAGTCGCTAGCACACGATTGGACTACGTTTAACCAATCAGAACAAGACCCATGTGGGGAGCACCTAAAATTGCTGACTGTACCACCTGAACTACCCACCTGGAAACTGATTGGATAGTTGTTCTGTAACCGGCTGACAAAACGGGTTTCAAATAAGAGTTCCCAGACTACTATTCAAAGCAAAGCAAATCAAGGAGACAGACCTTGCAAAATCAGGATGGTTTTGGACTACAATGAATGACATAGCGATTTTTGCTAGATAATGACGGATTCCACCTTTCTGTATGTATTATTTTTAATAAATTCTATTTTTGAAAACGTGCAGTGTAATGGAACTTGTGGGCCTATAATGGGGGCCTCCGTATACATATTTGACACATAAATCTTCATGTCCAGGGCAGCTGGCTTTGTGTCTGTGTGTGTGTTAGCAGACACGTATCTTAGTTGGACAGCTGGCTGGAAGTGTCACATGTCACTGATTGATTAGCTTTCTACTCAAAGGTCAATAGGATTCACCAGTGCAGTCCGGCACGTTGCCGCCATAGTCTCTGTTAATAAAATGCATGTACTTTGGGGATCTTAAAGCTTAGTCATACTTTACAGAACCATCTCAATTTAAAAAGTCAAATTTTGTTTTGATTTTTTTTTACACAATAAAGATATATATATTTATACATATTAATAATAATAGTTGACCAATAGAAAAGTAGAAGATAATTTAAGAGAGCTTAATCATAAACTCAGTATTGCAATTACTCTATATAACAAAAAAGCTTGTGTTTGGATATCACTGACTTCTTAGAGCTATAACAAATTATTTAGTTCTTGTACACAATTCAGGTCATCATCCCACGTAAACACATCCCAACATTTGCTTGAGTAGGATCATTTGCTTAGTCTGTCAGCATTGTTAATTAGTGTACTCCAGATGCTAAGTGGAGGACCTCTTCCAGAAAGAGCTGTACCAGTCAGCTGAGAGAAGGAGAGTCTTTTTGTAATATAGAATTGTAATAAGTTACCCAATGTATTCATACAGTAGCCTACAATGGCAGCCTTCCTGTGTCTAATACAAGCAAGCTAATCTAGCTAGCTAGCTTTCAAAAGCCATGACCATGGCATTAGTCCTCACCTAACGCCACCTCTGACAGAAAACTGTCAGAGAAAACAGACGTGTATGTGTGTGCGTTACTTTTAAGCGAGAGTGTGTGAGAGGAAAGAGTAGAGTGGGGCAGGCGTAGCCTACTCAGTGGAAAGACACATGCTGAGAAAGAGGAAACACATGCGCTGTGTTTTTCCCATAAATTTGCCTTCTTTTGCGGGTATAAATGGGAGTCCATGCAGCAGACTGGCTATTGACGGAATGTGATGACGGAATAGCAAACAATGGAGGACTGAAATAGATTGTTTGACTGGTCCACATCCATCTATTACAAGAATCACATTTTCTGTAGGGTCGACAAGTATTTCTCCCTGTCCCTAGAGAAGGGACACTAACTTACTGCAAGTGACAGATATTTGTCAGCTTCTAAATTCACGAAAAGCAAAGTCACCTCGACTTTCATGGTGCAATGCCAGCATTTTTCATTTCCTAACAATCTAACTATAGAGGTGTTCTTGTCTTCTTGTCATGGGTGCGTCCCATAGACTGCACCTACAGTATAATCTCTGACACACAGACACAATGAACAGCGCTCTTCTCTGTCCACAGCCTTGGTGCGTATATTCTAAACTAAACAGACACCAGATTCCACTTACACAACAGGTTCACATTTTAAGGCACATTTTGCATGTCTATTGTATCTGCCAGCCTGTGAACCCTACCAGTAATACACAGAAAGCGTGGAGCTAAAACTCTGGATCATGCTAAAGCAATGTAAACAGATCCATATTATTGCACTGGGAAGGATAAGCATACGCACACAGAAAAAGCGTAAATGTATAAATGTTCTGTTTTATAACCCTGCAGTATGCCCTGACGGTTTAAGCTAGTGATATTCGTTTAAGCCTTGCAGCTTGTGGTGTATAGGGCTTCCAGTGTAGGCCTGCGCTATGCTGGAGCTGTACTTAGTGAAGGGACAGGGGCCACTAGCAGGGAAAACGTCAGGAGTGAGAAAACACAATCTGCTTACCTTTTAGCCGTGGGGGTCATATGTCAGCAGCCCGGCCCGGTCACACATAATGGAGGTAAAGGTGATCTGTCTACCGCCTGGGGTGATAACAGCTGGAGTCTGGAAATCTCTTCACTGCAGACATTTTTTTCAACCATGATTTGTTAAATTAGAAGATCTCCATTATTTTCATTTGACCATTTTTTTTAGCCTAGGCAAAGCTCTGCCCATTACTGATTCGTAAACCTAATTGACAAAGTTTGACCCTGGTGCTTTCTGACTAGGCTGAATGACGGCAACAAATAGAAATACAGATTGAAACCACTGACTTGAAAACTCTAAGAATACACAATGTGGGTCATGGATGACGTGTACGCAAAACATTCATTTAGTTTATCTTAGTTTGACATTTCGTATGGTTGTTTAGTGTTTTAACACAGCACACATAGTGACATAATGCAAAACGGTGTCGTCAGTGTTCAGTGTTATGGGAACTGCTGTGCACTGTAGACAATGTATCTAAAACCTGACCTAATCTCTACAATAACATCCATCTGTTTTTCTCTCTATTTATGTCTCGTGCATGCGTTTGTGGCAAATTACTGCAATTTTTTTATTGATGTGATCCTGGCACACTGGTCTGTTGCTTTAAGAATGCCAAATATGACATTTCCATCATTAACAGTTTAGATCTCTTCTTCTTATATTCTGCTCTGTCGGCTGTTCACCTGTGAGTAGGAGGTCAATTTGTTTTCTTTTTCCACCCCATATCTTCTGCCATTGCTGGTAGCATTGTGGTTCAGTTGTTGGCACAGGCGCCTCGTCACGCTTAAAAGCCGAGTTAAAATCTTTGTTCTAATTCCGAGATTGCATCCATCTTCTTTAATCCGACTTCAAAGGGAGTGAATTTACTTTGCTGTAGCTCTATTTGTCCACAGACTTATACATAGGGGAGTACATGTCAGAGAACAGGCACATGCGGAGATAACATCATGTTCCTTTGGTTGAAAACCGACCAGGGAACAAGGGAATTTAAACAGTGGTCTTCAGTAACCGCTACATTTATTCTGGAGTCTGTGGCCCCCCCAGATCCCCTGGTAAGAGTGATGTAAGCCCATCGCAAATGCATTTCCCAGGACATCAGCATTTCTTCACATGCAGGTCACTGTATTGGATTACATTTAGATCCCAAGTGTCTGACTCTGACCTAGACTATGACACTGTCACCTAGTTTACTCAATGGACTGGTTTTAATACGCCATCTGTATTTTGTATGTGTGTGTGTGTGAGTGATTGTGCCTTAACCATTCTCTTCAGCACTGGTGGTCCTTTGGGTACACACAGGAAAAGAGTGTCCGCCTGCCACACACGCACATGTCTGTAAACATGAGCAGACGAGCGGGCCATGCCGCCGATGTTATCGACAAGAACATTAGCCACTCTGCAGATAACGAATAAAAAAGGAAAAGCTGATTGCATTTGGATTGGGTCCCTGTCTATGCTGGGAGTTAAATGGCTGGCTGACCAATAAACCATAACAGCTACAGGACACGGCACTAAAGAGCTTTGCAGATGCCACGTTTACATCCATGTAACATCATAATCATCATCATAATTCATTTCCAAATACAAATAATAGCAGAACAAACTTATGGATTTCATTATTAAAACAGCTGAGCCCAGTTATCCACTTAGAAAGAATGACATAAATATATGTCTAAAAAATGTTTTAATGGATGTTGCTAGCAGATCTCAGGTAGTTCATTAGGCTGAAAATTATAGAGGAGCTGGTAGGTAAACACTATCACTTTTTGATTTCAACCTTATGTCTCATAGGATTACAGGCTTTTGAGTTGTGCATAGGTAATTGGTATAATGGTAACTGGTTAGGTGGTATTGATGTACAATATGTAATAGTTTGTGTGGACTGTTTGAGAGAAAAAAAATGTACAAATGAAAACAAATGAATGAAGCCATGGGATACTTTAAGGTGTTTTTAAAAAGGAGCCATTATAAATATGTTTTGTTTTTAGTGCTCTTTAAACTACTGTAAACTTCCCTCCATTCTGAATTAATTAAACAAGAATTGCATATCAAATGGATCCGACCGGATAAATATTTTCATTTTCCCCCAAAAGTCTGAAGGGAGCTGGAACAAACAGCCTCTCAGAATGTTGACGAAATCCGGTGGGAGAAAAGATTCTCCACAAGGCTGGTTTTAGTGGTTGTATGTTCCCACCAGCACTGGTGGTTTGCTAATCTAGCTGAGCCGGTGTTGTTGCTTTGGCATGGGTCTCTGTCAAGGATAGGCACTGAAAGGCCTGTTTGATCTAGCTGGGCGGACAGAAAATTAGAGTGCTCACAAAATCCTTGGTAAAGTTGACAGTGTCCCATTATCTTTGATGAAAAGGTACACGCTGTGTTATGCTGGGAATCAAGGTTCATGTTTGCCTTATGTAACAGCTTTCTCAGCAGTCTATCATACCAAAAGCCAGGGGCATCAAGGTTAAATAGAGGCAATTCAATTATACTCCTATTTTTCTGATATTCTAATCATGAATGTAATGAGAGGCGTATAGAGGCTTGATGTAATATGTATTTAAAGTAAACCATAAAAAGAAAGAGATTTACTGTGAGTGTGTGTGAGAGAGAGAGCCTCGTGTTTACACTTGTCTGTCAATAGCTTTCTCAGTGGAAGGGTGGAAAGGACTCCCTTTGTAAAGGCTCTCCCTGTTGTGTCTGTCTTTTCATGTTTTTACATCCGATCGCAGCCCCTGCCTCTCGTTTGTGAGCATGCACAAACAAGCCCACAAGATAAGATAACCGCCTATTGTACAGTAGTCCTATAGAGCAGTGGTTTTCAATGTATCTCAATGGATAATAAATCAAAACTTTTGTTTTGTTTTCTTTAATAACATGGGCATTGTTTTTTATGTTGGTGTTTATGGTTGTTTATATTAATTTCAAGGCTATATTTATATATCTTTACGCTTAAGAAATGGTTTAGTTGAGTGACTTCTGTCTGAAAACAACTGCCAAAGAGGGAGTTGCAACGCAAGCTATACACATCTTTACGGTGTTGTGCCTGCATAGACAAAGCAACAGAGTCTCATATCTGGGCTTGCTTTGTGTTTTGGTGTCGACTACATGTCTCTGCACTGTACTAATGTGTACAGACTGTGCGCTGTTCTGACAACCAAACAGAGCCGTTACCGTGTTCAGAGTCAGTCGGTGTTTGCACAGAGCATCAAGTGAGTCCCGCCACTCGGGAGATACGGACATTCCCGTCTTTAATACCTCCTTGCAACTCCCTTCATAGCACACAGTCAGCTCTTGGGAGATGAAGGGATGGGACGAGGTGCAGTACGGGTCTCCGTTCTCTGCTCCCCGCCTCCACAGAGCACGTGGCACCTCTTCCCCAAGGCCACGGAGCAAAGTCCTTTCCAAGAGAGAGGAAGTGTGAGCAACTGTCATCGGTTCCTTAGATTTATTCAGCTTCCCTTTTGAATTTATAGCACTATCTGAAAACACAGGGCGCTGTGGAGACACAAATACGCGCATACACACGCATGTATTAAGGCGCGCCCAGAAGCCCTATAAGCAAACACAAAAGGTTGCTGTGACATGTTCCATGAATTCTGGACGACCGCCAGAGATGGTGCTTAGCACCTGGACAGAAACGACGACGTAAAAGTCACGTATGCGCACACATGCCCGTATAGCCAGCTATAGGGTCACCGAGGTCCAGATAAATACTGGAATCAGCGGTTGAGAACTTCTCAACCGCTTAATAAATGCCTAATTCAGTTTGTAAGAGGGTGCAACCCCTTGCATCATCAACATTTCCAGAAAATTTTAATTTACCACGTAGCAGGCAGCACTGCATCAGGTGTCTTGTGTGTAAACTGAGAGGCAGCATTCCATTCGATAAGACAAAACAAGGTTATGCCATTATCTGTAAGAAACGTTCAAAACAGTAACCTGGTACAGCGTCTGGAGTAAAGGCAATTATATGAAACATGTTGAATATGCGTACTGATGATGAAGGCTAGGCTCTTTCTTTCATAATAGGCCTAATAGCTTAGCTAATGCTTCACACAATGCCATTGATTTAAAAAGAGCTTTAGGCGATGGTATCAATAATAGTAGCCTAGTAGGCCAACCATCAACACGTGTAATGACTAAACCCTGGCGATGGCCCTGTGTGCTCAGTAAAGAGGAATAACTGTACTTAGACAAGATGTGTTGTGAAATGTAGGGTAAAGGGTGAACACAAATCAAGGCAGAGGATTTCAATTAGGAATGCAACCCTGGACAAATATGGGTCATTTCAACCGAATGTTCAAGGCTTTGTAAGCAGTCAGGTTCTGGAAAGCCCCGAAATATACAGTACCATTCATCCTATCTGCTCCGTGCTCTCCAGTCCGCTCCTCCACACCCGGCTGTCACGGCCGCTCTCTCTCCAGAGACCCCCAACGCAGACGTGATGGGAAACCCCAAAAGTCTGCCTGAAAAAAGAAAACCCAGAGGAATCAACGGAGCGCCGTTGTTCCTGCAACTCCCCGCGTCTGTTTTCCATCCATTGAGATTGTAAATAAACAATGTCTGGAGAGGGCAAAACAAGGGTAGATGGAAGAATAAAGGAGAGGAAGAGAAGAAAGGAAACAGCAGGCAAAAACACATCTTGGCATGGACACGGCATGGCATGGCATGGCCAGTCACACACTCAATTATGGCTACCAGTGCCACAAGGACAACACACACACACACACACACACACACACACACACACACACACACACACACACACACACACACACACACACACACAGGTTACAAAATGAACTAGACACCACCAGAAGTGTGGTGACATTGATTTTACTCAAAGCAGTCTCTTATTTGCCAGTGGCAACTCACTCTTTTTAATGCATAATGGATTTAAATGTACGTTTCTAGATGTAGCTGTTGTCGAAGTTAAACATGATATAATGGGCCCATTTCTAGAGCTTGCTTGTAACATGTCACAGTATAGCTCTACTGCGGAAACTAGTAGGCCTACACGTTCATGCTCAGGACTGCATACACTTCAATAATGAGTATTGAGAATATTTATGAGATTAATGAGAATATTTGGCACATTACTGACTTATACATTTGGTGTTACTAATGGATGATTTAGCAGTAAATGTTCAAACATCCAAACGCATCCATGTTATGTTAACATTGACAGAGCAGCTGTCATAACAATTTGTGTCAATTTATGACATCCAGTCTCACTGCTCTAATAATCCGTTACATAACCTGCGCTGGACAAAATGATAGCATGTGAACAGGCCTGTGTGCTGAGGCAGACCTCTGTAGCGCTGGGTGATCTGGGTGAGATTGATTGGGTGTCGGGGGAGTTCAGGGGAAAAGGAGTTTTCTGTTTTTGACATTATTCACTAGTTATGTCCTGTACCCCGCTTCTCTTTTGCCTCCCGTGCCCAGCCCTCTTCTCCCCTGAAAGGCCCCATAGTAAAACAAGGAAGTGCTCTGTGTTTACAGGAGAATAAGTGAAAGCTCATGTTTACGGCACCCACATGAACGCCGCCTCTTTCGCTCGCAAATTGGACCTTTAGCTCACCTTACAGTACATGGGCTCCTCTTAGATTTTGTGCTTGACCTCATAAGAGAGATTTGTCAGATTATTCAGCCCTGTTCAGTAATATCCTGTACTGGAGAAGAGTGGCTAGCATGTAGCTGTCAAGCTAAGCCTATGGGATAGGCTTAGCTTGAGCTCTTAGACAAAAAAAAGGTCCTTTCTTTCATTATTTTAGGTTTTCTCCCCCTGGCGTATGCACTGGGAGCCAAAGTGAGGTTTCCGGCTGCCAAAACCATGCGCAAAATGCTTCCAAATCGATGTCATATGGCCTTCGTTTCACCACTTGAAAAGCCTGCGGCCAAGGGAGACATAAAGGCGGAACTTACTAGATGTTCAACAACAACAGAGGACGTTTTTCGTTTGGAGAGGCAAGGTCTAAACATAGGTCACTTGCTGTGAGATCTCTTATGTATTTTTAATTAGGTTGTTTCTAAATATTTAACCTGGGCTTCCTTCTATTCATATGGCACAGGATTTCATGTTCAGGAGGTTGAGGTGGATATCTCCCACTCTTAATGTTCTGGACTGTTGCCAATCATTGTAACTGTTCTGGCAGGAGGTCCTATATTGCTGTAAACTGTTATCCTAGCATAATTTGATATGCTGATCGGCAGCATGTCTGCTGGAGGGTGTAGCATTGGTCACATGACCTATTGTCAGTGTCTCGCTCTGTGTTTAAAGAGCGTTTGTACCAAACATCAACTTAAGTTCACATTACTAAAGCAAACAGTGTGTTGTTGGCACATGTATTAATGGCATTACATTAATGAAACAGATGACATGGTAGTAGACAAACTAAACATGAGAAAGAATATGAGTTCCTCTCTCTATCTCTCTTTCTGTCTCTCTGACAGTGTCTTTCTCATCTCTAGGCTTGCGTCACAGCTCATTTTTGACCTGCCGGGGTAGAGCTGTTGTTTTCCTTCCTGGGCCGCATGTGTCAGCTGAGTGTTTTGTTTGGAACTACTTCAGCTACATCTAGGTTACTGGCCCGCTGGCCCTGAAACACTGAGTTAGGCAGACTGAGAGTGTGTCGGGGTGGGGTGGGGTGGGGGGCATTGACATGGAAATTGTGTGCTTACAATAGAGGTAGTGATCTGACATAGAGAACAAACACAAACTCTTCTTTTGTGAGATATTTCAAGGACTAAAGACCAAGCTCTCCAGTCATCGCATTATGACAACCCTTAGAAATGTACATACAGGAGAATAGTAAGAAAAAAAGAGAAAACGCGAGCAGATAGACCAAGCGCACGGCTTTTAGTGTACAGGCGGCCCCGTTCTCTGTGTACAGTGATTGGTGTAATGTTTCTGCTGGCCATCTGTCAAGCTGTATGTTCTCCTGTCTCGTCGAGCTACACTTTCATAGTAATAATGTTCCATAAAAATGTAATATTGCTGTAAAAACGACTCATTCACTCTGGATCGTAAATAAATGTGACAAATGATCCTGTCCATGCATGCTTTAGACGTAATTACAAACGTGCACTGTTCTCACACACACACACAAAAGTGAATCGATTCGAACCACAGTAAGTGACACCACTGTGTCGGGTCTTCTGTCACTGGGGCATTTCCTGGGCTCAATGGCTCAATTCAGCCATTTAGCAGATGCTGTTACAGTAAGAGCAAGGTTTGAAAGACACAGTTCCTCGATGCCCTCATGGTTGAAACCGGTGTTACAACAAAACTCTTGTTGGTTCCTCCTGCACCCCTCTCTACTCCTCCCACACACTGTACTCCTAGACTTGGTCATTTTCCTACCCCTCCTCCTAATGACGCTCACAGACAACAGTTGACCTTCAACATATATACAGCTAGTTGGGGCAGAAATGTAGGGTTCTAGGGGCACTATAATTCAATCGAGCAGTGTCCTATTAAAGTATACATCCGAAAGGCCAGATTTATAGGATAGCCTCTACAATTTGCTTCCCTTTACATACAGTATCAGCCTGTAGATAAATACCTGTAAACATCATGATCGGACACATTCTCACACACCTACTCTTAATTACACGTGTAAACTGCACAGAGACAGCAGAAAAACAGGGTGGTGTTCACCCAAAATCCCACACTAGCTATCTGCCATGCAGGAAGCGTGCACGTAATGAAGGAAATGGAACGAGAAATGGAACACACCACACCTTGCGCTGTCTTGTCCTGTCAGGTCCTGCCTGCCTGCTGCCCGAAGGTCACTGGGATGGGCACATTGTATGCAGTGTGTTCCCATTCTCAGACTTTCTAGCTTTATAGAGTAGCTGACGCAGCTATCTGATGCTGCCGTCCATGTTCTTAGGAAAATTACTGGGAAAGCGGTAGCTATGAATGTCAAATGGGGGCGTGTTTTTATCATGTCATTTATCTCATCACACCACGTTGAGTGAACTGCCTGTGTGTGCAGACGATGTCTAAAAGGCCTAAAATTGTCCAATTTTAAACCTATGTCGACATTTTATACAGGACAGCTCACACACACACACACACAATGAATAAGACAGAGTGCGTGACCGAGACTGAGAGAGATGTGTTTATCAGCATGCCAACACATGGCCTAAACAAAGGTTATTTCTATCCTTGGGAAGGATGAAACAAAGCAAAGCATGTATAGTTCCTGTCTTGAAGTGGGGGTGCATATATAGCTGGGGTTTATTGGGGGTACCATGGGCTTGAAAATGTGGAGGCGGGGTGTCTTTCTCTTAGGTGACCCCAGGGGCATATGAGTCACGGACCACAATGAGAAGAGGGATGACGAGAGGGGCAAAAAGGGAAGTGTCATAGACCGGCGCTGAAGAGGTCAGCAACGTCGAGCTATAACACGAGAAGTAGCCAATAAAAAGGATGTCAACTCAGCATAAACACAACACGACCAAAATGGAGGAACGGCTTCTTGCAAAACCCCTCAATTCTGAGACAACAGTTTTGTGTGCCATGTCTGTCACACTCATATCGCACAGCAGTAGACAAAGAGAACTCCCCCCCTTTCTTCCCTCACAGTAATAGGATTGAAACATAAGCAGTCCTCCAAAAGCTGACTGACATTGTACTCAAGTACAAGGAGAATTCCCAGGAAGCACTTTGCCCCTACAAACACAACAATGAAAATAAATACTGACAGCTTGACAGCTTTATAATTATAAAAGTATGTCAATTTGCTCACGTTCTCATAATTTCTCTCTTCTGCAACATCATAATCTTTCAGACGTTGAAATAATTAAAAACTGAGTATGATGGAAGAGATGAACTTCATTAAAGCTCTTATCATGAAATTGTACTTATTTTAAATTCTTGTTTTTGTTCAGAAGTACTTCTATACTAAACTTAGCCAGAAGCTAATCTTGCGTATTAAAGGTTCTTAAAGGTTACTTGATAAGATTCTTTGAAACAAGTACATTTGTCTTGAATCAAGTCATAGGGTCATCAATTGTTATTAAAGTGCAGAGTAGTTTAGGCCTTAATACAAGACCAATACACCAGCTAAGATTTGCATTTTTGCAACGCATGAGATCTTTTGTTCAGTTTGTTTTTTCGATGGGTGAGGGGGGAGAAGCAGGAACTGGGTAAGATAGGTGGCGAAGTAGCCTACAATAAATACAATACTGTATATGTTGATTGTCTATCTCTTAATGACATCTTTTTGTGACTTTCTCCTCCCTTGTTTATGTTGTGTGCGTGTGGGCGATCTAACTGTGATTGCGTGTCTGAGCGTCTGGTGCAGCAGTACAGGAAGCACCACTTATGTTAGAATGAGTAGCACGGAACGAGGCCAGAGGCGCAAAGAAGCTCTGCAAATGGGTTTCCCATATATTTTGTAGAACTAAAGTCATCTTTGTTCAATTTCAAGTCACTGGAGTTAAGGCAATCTGTGGTTTAGAGTTGACACTGACTGCCTGATAATTAATGTGACTGTCTCTCAGTACTGATGGGGTGTCGTGGTCCTGCCTGAAGATAATGCACTCCTATATGGGTCATCTCTGTCTGCAGACGCCAATCAGCTTTCTGACAGGAAACCCACAACAGGGCTCAAAGACCGGCGGATCCCACCAGTTTGACAATGCTGCTCTTTCAACAGTGCTTTCTCCAGCGGTGTCTGTGTGTCTGTCTCCTGTTATGGTCTCTTCAATGTTCCTTCCTCCTTTTCTCATTAAGCCATCTGGCTTTCATGTGGAGCATACAGTAGATTATATAGCCTGCTGCATGTAACTCTGAATTCTGAGTGTATAGCCTATATAGAAAATCTTTGTGTAAAAAAAAAAATTTTTACATTTACATTTTTACATTTTAAGCATTTAGTAGACGCTTTTATCTAAAGCGACTTACAATTAGTACATTTGTTAACAGCATTTAAAACAAGGTTACTTCTTATACAGAGATATTTTTTAATTTTGGATGTTTATGTTTAATAAGATGTGCATACATTTTCAATGCTGTTTACGCTGTTTTGTGCTGTTATGGCATGGTAAAATCTGAAATCACAATGTAGAATATTAGAAACATCACAGAGCATGCACCTGCATACCACATGATAAGCTCAAGATGATTGTTAGGTAAGAAATTGTGATAATTTACTGAACCTGATTTATTGACTCATAAATCACTGTTTTAATCATAGTTGTATCCATCTCTCCTCAGGCTTCTCTCTTGAGAGGTGCGTCCTTTAAGCACTTTGAGGCAGGCAACACATAACTGTTTTTTTCATTTTGTAAGGTCTTTTAAAGGCAAGACTAAACTAGGCCTGCTATGTGTCTCATAGGAATGCCGGAATTATGCTGCAGTACTTACTGCAGACTGAAACGAACCTCAGAGCATACCTTCTAGTTCAACACTACCTACCCAAAACACTGCGATAAATGTGTGTCCTGAAGACCAAGATTGTAAACCTTTGCTTTAAATCTTCCTTCTAACTCTAGAAAACAATGATAAAGTGTCAGACTGTTCATCCAAATAGATGGCTGATTTGTAGATGCTTTGGAACAATGCATGTTTTGTTATATTTGCAGAAAAACACAAGCAAACAAATAAAAGTCTTGAAAACAGAGTTGTGTTAAATGCACCTCCCTTTTAAACATTTAATCTGTAGTTGATTGACATGGCACAACATCCAACAATAAACCTTTCTTCCTTCCATCCTTCTTTCCTTCCCTCCCTATGTGCATCAATCCAGCGCTAATAACAACTGGGCCGGCTGTCTTTTATTGCAGAAACAGCCTGTCTGTAATCAATGAAACAGGACCCACGTTTTACCTGCGTAATTACCCAAGGTCTTCACTGTCTGTCCACATAATATACACTAAGTTGGAGCTATAGCTCCACCCTAAAGTAGAACTTTAAACACGTCCCAAGGTCTTCACTGTCTGTCCACATAATATACACTACGTTGGAGCTATAGCTCCACCCCAAAGTAGAACTTTAAACATGTCCCAAGGTCTTCACTGTCTGTCCACATAATATACACAATGTTGGAGCTATAGCTCCACCCCAAAGTAGAACTTTAAACACGTCTTTATCTTTCACCCCGGGCCCTACCCTGGCCTTGGGTTGTGGGTTTAAATATATGTCTTCTTACAATACCCCCAGCTGCTGTAGTCCCCATACTATCTAAGTGGTTCTTAAAGGTGCTGTAAGTAGATTTAAGAAATGCCATAGACATTTGTCAGCTATTAGTGAGTGAAATGCTGTGGTTGATAGCCCCAAGTCGATTTACATTTTTTTTTTTTTATTTAAGTCGATTTACATTTTTGAATTGTGACCAATCAGGGCCTCTTTCGCCTGATTGGGCTGGCCAATCTTCCTTGCCTGTCAATCACCTGTCATGTGCACACAGCTACAACAGGTTTGCCAATGGCGCTTCACAATGACAGACCAATGGGCTCCAGAGAGAGGAAGCAGAGGAGGAGGAGGGGGTGGGTTTTTTTTGCGCTGTTGATTTTCAAAATCATACTGTTTCGTTCTTTTTTAGCTAGCTCTTGTTGCAACTCTCAAATCCTCCCGTAAAAGCCCAATTAGAAGTTAATAGTAATATCAGACTTATCCAGGGGCATGTTGGGTGATTTAAGAGGCTTTAACCACACCAGTAAATCCACTAGTATTGTTCAACACCGGAATTAAGATTCTCTGTCCAGGATGCTGTGCCTTTGAACCACAGCAGATCCACATTTCAACAGGGGGGAGCTATAGGCTGATCTGATTTCAGCACGGCAGCTTTGTGTAGCTTTGTGTCTGTGTGTGTGTGTGTGTGTGAAAGAGAGAGAAACATGGACAATGCTTTAGCAGTTGAAGTGGTAATGTATATTTTTGACCAGAGGGGGCAGAGTGGGCCTGCAACACATACACACAGCATTGGTGTGTTCTTTGGCCAGTCATGTTTCTGATAGTCTTGCCTTTAAGCACAATTGCAATGCAGCTCTCAACCAACAGATTTGATATTGATTGGAGGCAAAACGCAAATACTGCTCAGATTTTGCTCAGATGTATGTTTACACTATGCAAAAATGCCCAAAATATGTTTCTTAACCCACTTTCCCTATACCTGCATCTGAAACAAATAATTACTACACTGCTAATGTTTGCCATGCACAGGTGAAAGGATTACCCTCTGAGCATTGTGTTTATCACAGTATCCATTAATAGTCCTGGACATAGTCGCACAACACCACGTCAGTGCGTCTGAGGAACAAACTGTGCTGCCAGTAATTTTCACAGAGTTAATAAAGTGATCCACCATTAATATTAATACATGCACGCACGCACGCACACGCACACATACACACACTTGCTTGCTAAGAACACGAACCACCAGATGTATTTGCAATTCTGTGGTGTGCTTTGAGATAGGCTTCTATGCCACACTGAATAACACTCAAGAGTGAACGTCTTAGGCCAAAGCACTTAATGAATATGAAGTAACGGGTAGCGTTAAGATTTGTCAAGATACAGTATGTGGGAAAGCATTTGGGATGTGAAGCTGACACACTTCGCCGTGCTAATTACCAAGTATAGCCACTAGATGGTGTTATCTCACTTTTAAATCTGAAGTTGGTCTGACGTCCATTTCTGTTCAAATATTTACTTTAAATGAAATGCAGGCGAATGCGTTTAGCTTAATTTAATAGTGAAAAGTGATTATTTATTTATTTATTTATTTTCTTTCAATCAGCATTTATTTTATTTCTTTTAGTAAATCTTTCTATTATCTCACCCTTGTGGCAGATATCAATACTACTAATAATTATGTGATGTTGCCATTAATACATTTAATATTTCAATTGCATTACTGTCAGAAAAACCGGTAACTGGTAAGAAAGTTTCAGGTTGAAATCTCAACAGCACCCTCTTCTGCCCACATAACTTCCATTACAAGAAATCAGAGAAGATGTCAGAGATCATAAATATGATTTGAATTTAGAAATAATCTGGAACACTATCCGTAGTCAAATCATGTCAAATAACATTATAACAATCAACATCCAGTTCCAGCTATTTCTAGAATCCCTGTAGGTTAACATGAAATCAGTTAATTAACAAAGCCCAGCACTGGCAATACAGATTTGGTAACACAGATGTTTTAAGTCAGTGACTGAAACAGATTACATTTTACATGCTGATCTCTTTATTATAAACATTTGGTTATAATATGTTCTTGAAGAACTCTTTGAAAGATTGCAAGATTGATAATTTCAATAAAATTAGTATTAAAAAGGAAAAATAGGTGCCAAACCGCAGAGAGAGGAGGGGACGTTTTTTAGACTCCCATCATCCACTCTCTAACAATAATGAAAATGTGTTCTCTGTGTCAGCACTCCCTGGAGAATATGATGAGGTCCCAGAGGTCTTATCAGTTGCCCTGCTTGTCCCTTACACTGCCCTCTGCGCGGCTGACTGTCAACCACCTAGACAGATAGGGCTCTAGTGGAGAGGCCTGCTATGTTAAGTGATTGAGCTGTAAATACAGACTGACCTGAACTTAGACTCCCATCATCTCTAAACTAATTTAACACTCCATGTCTTTTTCCTTGACGTGTGGAAGCTGGGTTTGGAAGTATTGCCTTCACCTGGGGGACCATCTCTGATAGAGATAGAGGTTTGTGTGTGTGTGTGTGTGTGAGAGAGAGAGGGTTTAGGATTGTGTGTGTGCGTGCGTGCACAGACAGTACTTGCTTATGTGCATGTGTGTGAAAAAAGCGTCAGAGCGTCAAACGCCAGCCCCAAGATGATCTCTCCGCTGGCCCACAGAGGTTCATTGTTCTGGAGAACAGCAGCCAGAATTTATAGACACGCTCATAAAATGTGAAGACTTCAGTAATGGGATATGTCGATAAAACCTCCGGCTGCACAATCTATGGCAGTTTACTGAGGAGATGAGTGGCCTGGCTGTTAGACAACTCAAATCTAATTTTCTCAATAAAGGCCTCTAAGTCAATGAGGCTAAGGGTTTTCATAAATCACTGTACATATACCACCAAGCACCAGTGGGGGGACAGATTCATCAAGCTAGTATTTAATGGCAGAGTGCCTTTTCAGCATTATGACAGTAATTCTATAATTGCTTGTAGCGTAATGGCGTAATTAGCTCTATTTCTTCCCAGGGAAAACAACTGCTAATACGCTCCATCTCACACATGTTGTGAAATTACAAATAAATAAATTGATAAAGAAAGGAATAATTTATATACAGTATGTATATATATATATATATACACATACACACTCACACATGAGATTTTAAATAAGGAATATAGTAGTTACATTAGTATTTATAGTTTTTGTATTTATAGTTTTTGCTTTTTCTGTATATAGCCCAATGCTTTCATTTATTAATTAAAAACAAGCACAACTAATTATTTGGTTATATTTTCCTATATGTATGAATACCATCCTAACTAAACCACTATGTTGTAACCAAGCTACCAAAACAATTGCAAAAGCACTTGAAAAACTGTTTCTGTTAAAGCGCATAATGTCCAATATCACAGTTATGTTCTGCAATCAGTTGAAATTTTTACTGTTCTGATGTTTTAGTGTTCTGATTTTTGTAGAGGTTATCCTTAACATTAACCTTTAACTAGTCTTAATAAATATTGCAGATGGCTATCCAGCAGCCAGGGCCATCATTGCTTTTTCCTAGCCTAAAAAACTTATTGGCCATTTTTCCTTAGAGAATATTGCTGTGTCAGAATAAAACTACAGGCTATTGGTTGGTGCTTTGATGCCTCATATGGGCAATGATGCCTGAATAGCAGCCTGCTAGCCAGCCAGCCATATAGAACCAGGGGACTCATATTAAAGCTAATGGCCCCTCCCCTTAGGGAAAAAGGAGAACCCATACTGATTTACTAGCAGCGAGAGGCAATAATTGCTAAAGGAGTACAATAATAACCCAATCATTTCCAGGTCTTAGACAGAGCAATTCGCTGCGTCATCTGAAGAAGGTTATAAGGAGAAAGCTAACCGCACTGACAATTTACCAAAAGATAAAATAGGTATTATGTCTTAAATTTGAATATATTCTAAACATTCAACAACCAAAATAAATTATGTTTTTCATACTGTTTTGTGCTAAATAAGCTACTATCTCGACCAGTGTCGTTATATGTAAGATTAACTTTTCTACGCCCCTTAGAATCTAACCGTAAAATGTAAAAAATCTTCAGTTATAAGATTATAACGAATAAAAACTTCAATATTTCCAATACTAACAGACTGTGATAGAAAGGTTTGGTTATGAGCAAATATGTTTTCTCTCTGTTCTTTGTTCAAGAAATAAATAATGATATAATGCCTATTTCATTATTACAAACCAGGAGCTCTAGCATGTAACTTAATAGAAGTATATATCTGAACGTCGATTGCACAATCACTCCGATGATTGGGTTTATAAAACAGGTACACACGTGCAATTTGACTTCTCCATTCATACGGCACTTCACAGCAGGCTAACTTCCTGTATATCTCAACTGAACATGAGCCACCCACAGAGAGATTCCTGGTCTTTGACTGAGGAACAGAGTCAGGGGTAAAGCTGCTCTGGGCCAGCTCTAGCCTGGATCACCAGTAATCCACCTCACATAGAGGTCACAGTGTAGCTGGGGGGGCGTAACCGTGCTGTTTGCAGCCCCCAGCCCCACTTCCATTAGCAATCTGTTACCTGCAGTCCATTGAGAGGGAGGGCTTGAAGCTTGGGGGGAAGACACACACACACACACACACACACACACACACACACACACACACACACACACACACACACACACACACACACA